>VYZT01049432.1:0-35876 GCA_013400735.1 Pomatostomus ruficeps
CCCAAATCCCTGGCACAGCTCCAGGATAACCTGTCCCACATCTCAGGTGTCCCAGAGCCCAGATCAAAAGGCATTCCCACCAAACTGAGCTTAATGGTGGATTAAAAACTCCCAGTGGATAAAAATCTCTGATTTCTCCATCCTGTCCCAGGGATTCCGTTCACTCCATGCCACCTTCAGCACAGGGGACATCCACAGGGGATCTCTTGGTTTCACAGCTTCAGAAACACAACCAGAACCATTCCCCCTGGTCCTCCTGGGTGCTGACACCACCGGGGCTCTGCAGCCCAGAGTCTCTTTCTTGAACAGAAATTCTTGTTTCCAGTGATGGAAATGGGAATTTTATGGTACAGACTTCAAGAAAGTGGAGAAATCGGGGTGAGGGCAGGACTTTGGGCTATTTCCCAGCAGTCCCCTGCGGAGTGCAGGACTTCTGGTGGATCTTTCTGACAAAGCCCCGATATTCTGCACAGAAACAGCTCAGGAGATCTTTTCTTCAAGTTCCAGCCTCCCGGTGAGGGTAGCTATCATTTCAGATCCCCGAAATGTCAGTGGAATATTTCAGTGGCAATCATTCCTTTGTGTTAACGTGGGATTCTTTGCAGGAACCAGGGTTGTAAAGTCTTATCAGAGCCCTAATAGGGACCATGAGCTTCATTTCCCCTCTGCTTTGCCGGGGTGTATTTCGGGGTAACTGCTGTATTTACCACCAAATAACCTGTCAGCAGCGCTCAACACGCTCTAATTTGCTGCCTAATAAAAGCCTGTCCTAAATTTCAGCACTTAAAAGATCAGAAAGTTTTAATTTTCTTTAAAAAAACCCGTCATTAAAAAACTGTCATAAAAATTCTGAACACGTCATGAAAGAACTGTTCAAGCACTGAGACACTGAAAATCTCTCAGCACCGTTTCTGTCAGCGGGAAAGCACTCAAAGATTGGATGTGAACCCTCCTCCTCGTAATGAGCGAGCTGAACTTTGAATTTATGGAGAATATTTTAAGATTCTTTCGGCTGCGGGGACTCGAGCGAAGCCTCGTGTGGGGACTTGCCTCAGCATCTCCACGCACCCTGAGCTGACAAGGTAAAATATCACCCAGAGCTCTGAAACTCTTCTGACAGATGGAGAGAGAGGAGTGAGCCCGTCGGAGACGCAGCTCTGCCAGGCAGCCCCTGCGTGACGCATCCCCGGCAGCGCTGCCAGGCTCCCCGAGCCGCTCCCTCCCCGTGGCTCACCAACCTGTAAGTGGAGCAGTTAAAAATAAACAGCATCAGCTGCCGAGCAGGACACATCAAAGCCCAGCCCGTCTGATCCCGGGGATTATTCACATTTCTGAACCGCGCTCGTGGCTTTTCCTGCTGCCTTCAGAATTAATGAGCGGCTGCGGGATGGGACTGGTGGCACCGCGTGGCAACGAGGAACTCAGGGAACCTTTGAGGCTCCCCGAGTTTGCAGCAGAGGAAAGCAGAACCTTCCCAGGCTGGGGGAAGGGATAACGGTGGGGACAAAACCGAGAGCTCCTGGCAGCTGTGGGGAGCCTGGGACCAGCCCTGCTCGCCCCTGACGAGGGGTGCTGGACACTCCTGGGCCTTCGGGGAATCCTGGAATAGTTTGAGTTGGGAGGGACCTTTTAAAGGTCATCCTGTCCAACTCAGCACCTCCCTGGGGCGCAGCAACGAGAGTCACAGACTGGGTTGGGTTGGAAGGACCTCAAAGCCTCTCCAGTGCCACCCCTGCCATGACAGGGACACTCCCACTGTCCCAGGCTGCTCCCAGCCCCATCCAACCTGGCCTTGGACACTGCCAGGGATCCAGGGGCAGCCACAGCTGCTCTGGGCACCCTGGGCCAGGGCCTCCCCACCCTCACAGGGAACAATTCCTGCCCAATATCCCATCCATCGCTGCCCTCTGGCAGTGGGAAGCCATTCCCCAGGTCCTGTCCCTCCAGCTCTTGTCCCCAGTCCCTCTCCAGCTGTCTCAGAGCCCTTTTAGGTGCTCCTCAAATAAAGGTTTTGAGCCCATGATCTGGGTCCTGTGGCCCCCATGGCAGCCTTTGCCACGGTCACTTTTTTCTGACTTCCAGCACAGCCAGGGGTGCAGCCCCACAAACCAAACCCCAAACCCAGCCCAGGCCAGTCCCTGTCACAGCTCACACGCTGCACTAGGCCAGCACAGGGTCGGGGATTCCCCTCTGACAAACACCCGCAGGGAATCCCCCCTCAGCATTAACCTGGTTACCTCAGCTGCTGCTCCCTCAGGTAGATCGAGGCTCTTTTGGAAAAGCTTCAGAGGTGCATTCTCACTACAACAGCACCGAAAATCATTTCTAATAGAGCCTGAAGAGAAACTGGGGAGAATTTCATTTCACAGGACCTGCAAACATGTTAATCCTGGTCACTGCCACTGCAGGAGAGCTCGGTCCATGGGCTCCTCCACGTTCCCCACTCCAAATTCAGACTGACGAGGGTTTGGCTGCTGTAGCTGCCCAGACTTTGGCTTCCTAAACCTGATCTTCCTGCACGGAAGGACAGGCTGGGAGAGCTGGGGGAGCTCACCTGGACAGGAGGAGGCTTCAGAGAGACCTCAGAGCCCCTTCCAGGGCCTAAAGGGAGAGGGACTGGGGACAAGGGCTGGAGGGACAGGACACAGGGAATGGCTTCCCACTGCCAGAGGGCAGCGATGGGTGGGATATTGGGAAGGAATTCCTCCCTGGGAGGGTGGGCAGGCCCTGGCACAGGGTGCCCAGAGCAGCTGTGGCTGCCCCTGGATCCCTGGCAGTGCCCAAGGCCAGGCTGGACAGGGCTGGGAGCAGCCTGGGACAGTGGGAGGTGTCCTTGCCACGGCAGGGGTGGCACTGGATGAGCTTTAAGGTCCCTCCCAACTCAAACCATGCTGTAGTTCTGTGATTCTACATTTTCTTTTTTCCAGGTCTTATTTTCTAACCTGGGCCATGGAAAAAAAAAAAAAAAACCAACACAAAAACCCACCCCCTGAATGTGGGGTAAGATCATGTTTTTACAAGCAAATTCCCCAAGATGATTTATACTGCAGGTGTGCAGGCTGGGATAAGGAGGGGAGAAAAACCTGCTCTCCCCCTCCCTCCTTTCCCTTCTCTTTGTGAAATAAGGTCAGTTCTTATCTCCAGCCGGTGGCTCCTCCAGCCAAGCGCTGCCCAAAGCCAGGGCTGAGCCAGCAGCCACACGCTGCTCTGGGGGAGCAATGGCAGCTCCCTGGGCTGGTGATAAAATCCCGGATTTGGGTTCAAGCTGCACCCAGGAGAGCTGGCTGGGAGTGCCCGGGGCAGGAAAGCCCCAGGGGCACCTGGAGAGCGATTCCTGGGGTGGGGAGCCGCAGCCGGGGCTGGATCCGCCGGAGCTTGGGAAGATCGCACCTCTCCCCGCTCCCTGCGCTGCTGCCCCTCAGCCCGGGCTGCGCTTTGCTCCTCTCCTGCTCCGGGAGACGCCGCCGATTCCGGGAAGGCGCTGCCGTGGCCGGGCAGGGCAGCGCATCCCGGGCCGGGCAGCTGCAGGGACAGGGACAGCGACAGCGACAGCGACAGCGACAGGGACAGGGACAGGGACAGCGACAGCGACAGGGACAGGGACAGGGGAGGCAGCTGGGCCCGCGCCGCCTTCGGGGGTCCCTGCGAGCCGGGCTAAGCCCCTGCCACGAGCTGTGAAAAGGCAGACCCGCACCACGATAACCCGTGGCTTTTCTCAGCCATGACACTCGCAGTCATTTGCATCTAAACAGGGGTGTGTGGGATCAGGGGCCGTCTTGATATAAACTCAGCAGCTTAAAGGGAGGGGGAGGGAAAGGAGAGAGGGAGAGAGAAAAATAAGCTTATACCGATGAGAAAGAGCTAAGCTTCCTCCCCTACTGTGAGGCAGGGCGAGCGATACCATCGCAGCGCCGCAGTCGTTTCAAATCGCTGCCGCATTCACACGCCCTTTAGCCATTCTGGGGGGCTGGGGAGCGCCATCAATAGGGATTTCCCAGCCGGGCTGGCGGGATTGGAGGGTGACGGCAGGACAGGGGAACATTGCCCCGTTGCTACGAGGTGCTCCTGGGGAATGCCAGTGCTCTGTGCCGTGGGTACGCTGGCCGGCGGAAACATTCCGCATTATGCTGGTAATACAGTGTGACACCGCGGGAACAATGGCAAATTGAGTGTCCCAGCAGGTAACGGGCCCGGCTGGGAGACAGTCGCAGTGGTGCACTGTCAAGGCGGCTCTAATCCTCCCTCGGCAGCCCCTCCCCTGGTTCTGGGAACGCTGCTCCCGCATTTCATCTCTGGGAAACTCTCCCAGCTCCTCGCCCAGACCCGGGCGAGGATTTCAAGGCGAGGGGTTTGTTCGAGCAGCTCGCTCCCCCCCGCGCCGGCAGCGTGCGGGGGGACACGGGGGACACGGGGGGACACACACGGGGCAGCTGCGGGAGCCGCGTCCGTCGCGTCCCTGCCCGGCAGGCGCTGCCAGCCCCGGCTCCGTCCCAGCCCCGGCTCGGTCCCAGCCCCGGCTCGGTCCCAGCCCAGGCTCGGTCCCAGCCCCGGCTCGGTCCCAGCCCAGCCCCGGCTCGGTCCCAGCCCAGCCCGGGCTCTGTCCCAGCCCCAGCTCGGTCCCCGCACCTGGGGACCCGCAGCGGCCGCAGTGCCCCTGCTCCCCGTGCCCATCCCCGGGGAAAGCGGAGCCACCTCGGTCCCCAGAGCCGCTCGTGTCCTCCCCCTGTCCCCGGACTGTCCCGGGCTGCGGCCAGGAGGGCTCGCTGGCTCCTCTGATCTGATCTGCTGTGGATCACGGGCCACCCAATGAGCCTTTGTCGGGCCGGAACATCTCGCTGGGAGCAGGGACCCTCAGCCGGTGCCCGCAGCCCCCAGCGGTGCCAGTGTGAGCAGCTGGTGAGAGATCCCCAAGGAAAGCCTTGGCAGGTAGAGGCCGGGTCCCTGCTGGCACCCCGAGCTGGGAAGGGCGACGAGGGAAGAGTTTGAACCCAAAGGAGCTGAGAAGCTCAGCGTGGTGGAGCCGGCACAGACAGGACTGAGCAGCCCTGGTCGGGGATCCCCTTTGGGAGTTCCCGGGGTGGCTGCACATTCCCAGCGCCGGCACCCACCCGCGGCCACCTCCCCGAGAGCCCCGGGGCCAACACCAGCCCGGCGTGGGAAGCTTTCGGGAGCCAGAGCCAGCTCTGCAGAGAGGCTGAGGCTGGGGACAGGGACCCGCTGTCCCGGGGCACGGGGTGAGGGCAGGGCAGGGGCGCAGGGGAGAGCTGAGAAGATGGTTCATGGCTCCCGCTCTGGAAGGAGGGGCCTGGCTCCGAGGTGATTTTCTCAGCAGAAATTTCTGGCCTCATCCCACATCCACTGATGATTGTCCTGATGATCCGGTCACGCTGCAGCCACGGGGCAGCTGGAACCTCCTGCCCAGGAACCAGAGCCCCTGAGCTCCGGCCCCAGCCCCTCCTGGGCTCCTGCACCTCAGCACGAGGCTGGATCGACCCCAAAATCTCCAGATTTAGAGATCTGAAGTCTCCATCCTCAGAGATGGGCTGAAGCAGCCCGGAGCCACTGCCCGGGGAGCTGCACTTGTGCAGAGCTCAGAGCCAGAAGGCGTCCCCAGGGAGGGAGGTGGCTCTGAGATACCACCTGTGCCTGGGAGAGCCTGAGTCAGGGCAGCCACTGAGGCCGGGGGTCAAACGCCTGTAAATCAAGATGAGTAGAAAGAGAACAACTCTGCTTTATAAAAAAAAATAGATAAATAACAAAAAACTCCACAACCAAAACAAGAAAGCTTTGAGAACATCATGGTGGAGCTCTGCAGGAACAGCCAGGTGACTGCTGCAGGAACCCAGACTGCAGGTCCAGGGCCACCTGACTGTCACTGCTGAGCAGGGACGGCCACGGGGGACTTGTCAGTCAGTGCCCTAACGCAGGAGCTACCCCGAGTGCTCCGAGCTCTGGTGGGACCCGCTCTGCCCCAGCCACCCTCAGCTGAGGGACAGTTGGCTCCTGGTCACCCTCCTGGAGAGAGGAATCACACCAGGAATGATGGGTGAGTGCCACGGACAACATTTTATGAAAAGAGTTAAAAAACACCTTTGAGCACAGGAAAATGGGAGTTTCTCTCTCTGCAAGCACCAAGGAGCAAACTCAGGGGCCATTAGAGCTCCTTGAAGGTGAAAGTCAACAGGAAGGAAGGAATAAGGGATGTAACTCGGCTGGGCTTTAATCTGGGTTGAAAATTCAGGATTAGCCGTGATCCTGCTTTCACACCAGGGGAAGAGCCATCATTCAGCACCGGGGAAAAGACCAGCCCGGTTCAGAGCATGTCACAGCTTCTCCAATGGTGCCCGGAGGGTGAACACACCAAGGTAATGCAGGAAAAGGCAGGAAATATCCTTCCAGCTTCACTGTGTTCAGTGCACTTAGGGACAGAGGTCAGGACTGCCCAGAACACAACGTTAAATTCCCAGAATTCACAGGAGGAAAATGCCACCACAGGAAGGGGACAAAATCATCTTCCTCCTGCACCCTCTAAGGCAAGGCCAGACCAAGGTGATCCCCTGGTGTTGTTTTGTGCTTCCACCATCTCAGAAGTTTCTTCTGGCAGCACCAGACCAAGAAAATCCCCCTCGGTGGCTCCAGCAGATGCTGCTTTGGGTGTCCAGTGCTCCACCTCAGGCGTCACCTCAGCGCTGGTGCCGGTCACTCCTGTCCCCAACCCCTCCCAGACGGGGTGTCCCGCGTGTCCAGGGCAGGCCCTGCTGAGCAAGGCAGGGTCACAGCGCTCAGGAACTGCCCCAGAGAGGTTCTGGGCAGCAGCTCCAGCCTCAGCCACTGCAGGGGAGCTCCAGGCACAGAATGGGCAACTCTGGCCTGGCTCCCACCCATCCCACCTGGCCGGGACCATCTCAGCCCCAGCTGGCCAGAGCCCCCAGGTGTTGGGGACATCCCGGTGGTGCTGTGGCTGCTGCTGCCCAAATCCAGGTCAGGGCCCCATGGAATGACCAGGGAAGGGGAGGGGTTGAAGGTCACCCTGCCACGGCCACAGGTGGAGGAGGTGAAGGACAGGGATGTTCCAGCTCAGCAAACCCGCTGAATCTCCACCTTCAGGTGCATTTTTTGTGTCATCCCCGTCTCCAGTCCAGTCTCTCTGTCCTGCTGAAATATTTCCTTTCCCATTCCCAGCTCCACCCACCCAGGCATCCTGGAAAATTTATTTCACCCTTTCTTCAGCATTCAGTACTTTCAAGGTTTTGCTCATTTGGGCCAAAATTCATTCCCTGTCTACCCAGCACCTGGCAAGAGTTACAAAGAGGCTTGAGCTTCATCTGCCTCTGTTTCCTCCAGCACTACCCAGTAAAGAATGAGCAGCTCCAAGGTTATCTTGAAGTTGGGGGTTTTAATTATTATCTGTTTATCCCAATGAAATAACAAACCACGTGTTGTTTCTCAGGACACATTTAGCAGGAATCACCAGCTCCTGGGCTTTGCTCTCCCACAGGGTGTCCTGCGTCATCTGAAACCTTTCCCCAGGTCAAGGAGCTTCTTCATCTCCAACCCCTGGCATGGAGCCCCTCGCTGGGTTCCCAGAGCAGGAATTTCTCCAGTAACTCTCTCCTGAGGCCCCTCAAGCTCCGACTGATGCCGTGGTCAGCCCTGAGCTGGGTCACATCCTGGGTCCTGGATCTGGGAAATGCTGCACATGTGACCCCAAAGCTGCGGTCACACCCCTGTCCCACCTCCTGCCCAAGGGATGCGGGCAGCTCCCGCTCCAGGAAACGTTCATTAACAAATTAATAAAATAACTTCCTGCTTTTCAACCAGGTTTAGGTGCTGCTGGGGGAGGCGGGAAGGAAAACTCCAGTGTGGCACTGAGCAGTAACCGCCGGGATCTGTCTCCGCAGCCACGCGGGAATCCGCCTTCGTCCACGCCATCGCCTCGGCCGGGGTGGCCTTCGCCGTCACCCGCTCCTGCGCCGAGGGCACCTCCACCATCTGCGGCTGTGACTCCCACCACAAGGGACCCCCGGGGGACGGCTGGAAGTGGGGGGGGTGCAGCGAGGACGCCGACTTCGGGGTGCTGGTGTCCCGGGAGTTCGCGGACGCGCGGGAGAACCGGCCGGACGCGCGCTCGGCCATGAACAGGCACAACAACGAGGCCGGCCGGACGGTGAGTGGCCAGGGGGGCGGGCTGAGTGTCCAGTCCTGCATGGACGGCCCAGTGCGGCTCCTCCTGATGGAGCAGGACAGCAGGAATTCCCAGGCAGGGCTTTTCCAGGATTATTTTCTAGGGCACAGCATTTCCTCTCCCTCCAAACAGACGGGTGGGGTTAAGAAGAGCCAAAACATGCCCAGATTCCAGTGCAGAATTCCTGAATGGTTTGGGTTGGAGGGACCTTAAAGTCCATCCAGTGTCACCCCAGTCATGGGCAGGGACACCTCCCACTGTCCCAGGCTGCTCCCAGCCCTGTCCAGCCTGGCCTGGGACACTGCCAGGGATCCAGGGGCAGCCACAGCTGCTCTGGGCACCCTGAGCACCTTCCAAGGCCGTTTGTAGAAACCCAACCCCAGGGCAGCACTGGATGAAGAGGCCTTTCCTCCCAGTGCCTCCTTTCTGCACGATGCCTGTTACGACATCATCCCACCCAGGGATTCCTTGGAGTAGATGAGAGCTGCAGCCCTGTCCAACTGGAATATTCCATCCCATCCCATCCCATCCCATCCCATCCCATCCCATCCCATCCCATCCCATCCCATCCCACCCCTGCAGCCAGCAGGTACCTGGGCCTCTGCCTGCCCTGGCTCATTTGCAAACCCAGTGGGACCTTTCCAACGGTGCCTGAAGCAAACACTGCCATGGGTTTTCCACACTAAGGCAGGTGGAGGTGGAAGGAGAGAAGCCTGACAGCTTCCAGTACAAAACCCCCACCATTATTTTGCTCCACACGAAGGAGATTTTGGTGAAGAGTCCTGTCTGTAGAGTCCCAATTTCACCCACGTTTTAGTACAAACTGTTGGATTTGGGACATAAATGAAGGGCTCAGAGACATCTCCAGCCCTCGGCTTCTCTGGGCTCTGACTGATCACGCACAGGACAGGAAGGATTCCCATGAAAGGATCAAACCTTGGGATTGGATTAGATTGGATTAGAACAGGTTAGACTGGATTGGGTTGGGTTAGATTGGATTGGATTGGATTGGATTGGATTGGGTGATGATTAGAGCAGCTGCCCACCCCAGCCGTGCTTTTCCAGTGCGATGTCTCCGTCTGGAGATCCCTAAAGCTCCCCAGCACCTCCAGGCAGCCCCTGCCACGGAACCAGAGAATATCCTGGGCTGGAAGGAACCCACAGGGATCCTGGCCCTGCACAGACCCCCCAGTAACCCCACCCTGGCCATCCCTGAGCGCTGTCCAAACGCTCCTGGAGCTCTGGCAGCCTCGGGGCCGGGCTCATTCCCTGGGGAGCCTGGGCAGTGCCAGCACCCTCTGGGGGAAGAACCTTTCCCTGATATCCAACCTGACCCTCCCCTGGCCCAGCTCCAGCCTTTCCCTGGTCCTGTCACTGGTCACCAGAGTGAAGGGATCGGTACCTTCCTCTGCCCCTCGTGAGGATGCTGAAGACCTCAGTGAGGTCCGACCTCAGCATCCTCCAGCTGAACAAACCAAGTGCCCTCATAAGGCCCCTCCAGACCCTTCCCCATCCTCGCGGCCTCCTTTGGACACTCTCCAATGGCTCAATGCCTTCTTTATGTTGTGGTGCCCAAAACTGCTGCCATCCCACCATTCCACCCATCCCACCTGGCCTGGACCGTCTCAGCCCCAGCTGGCCAAAGCCCCCAGGTGTTGGGGACATCCCCGTGGCACTGTGGCTGCTGCTGCCCCAAGTCCAGGCCAGGCCCCCATGGAATAACCAGGGAAGGGGAGGGGTTGAAGGTCACCCTGCCACGGCCACAGGTGGAAGAGGTGAAGGACAGGGATGTTCCAGCTCAGCAAACCCGCTGAACTCGAGCTGAGGCTTCCCAGACCGAGCTTAGCTCAGCCATTGGAACCCGGGTGGCCCAGGCAGCCGGTGGGAGGCACACCCTGTGCTCCCCCCGCTGCTGCTGACTCCGTGTTTCCCCATCAGACCATCCTGGACCACATGCACCTCAAGTGCAAGTGCCACGGGCTCTCGGGGAGCTGCGAGGTCAAGACCTGCTGGTGGGCCCAGCCCGATTTCCGGGCCATCGGGGACTACCTGAAGGATAAATACGACAGCGCCTCGGAGATGGTGGTGGAAAAGCACCGCGAGTCCCGGGGCTGGGTAGAAACTCTCAGGGCCAAGTACGCGCTGTTCAAGCCGCCGACGGAGCGGGACCTGGTCTACTACGAGAACTCCCCCAATTTCTGCGAGCCCAACCCCGAGACGGGCTCCTTCGGGACGAGGGACAGGACGTGCAACGTCACCTCCCACGGCATCGACGGCTGCGACCTCCTGTGCTGCGGGCGAGGCCACAACACGCGGACTGAGAAGCGCAAGGAGAAGTGTCACTGCATCTTCCACTGGTGCTGCTACGTCAGCTGCCAGGAGTGCACGCGCGTCTATGACGTCCACACCTGCAAGTAAGCACGGGTGGCTCTCCCCTGGTGGAGGTCGCTCCAGAGCGGGGCCCAGGGCTCCATCAGCCCCGTGGGCAGCCCCACGCGAGGCCTCGCGCTGCAGAGGACGGCACAAAACCCCCGATGGCCCCGGGCAGGGCACACACCCGCAGCCAGGGCACGGGGAAGGCTCCGGGCACCTCACCCAGGCAAGGGGTGACTGCTGAGCCCTCGGGCAGGACAGGCTGGGGAGGGCAGGGACAGGACAGGGAGAGCGGGGACAGGAGAGGGAGAGGGGGGACAGGACAGGGAGAGGGGGGAGGGGACAGGGAGAGCAGGGACAGGACAGGGAGAGCAGGGACAGGACAGGGAGAGCAGGGAGGGGACAGAGAGCAGGGACAGGACAGGGTGCCCAGCACAGCAGGGAGGGGACAGGAGGGCAGGGACAGGACAGGGTGCCCAACAGAGCAGGGACAGGACAGGGAGAGCAGGGAGGGGACAGGGTGCCCAGCAGAGCAGGGACAGCAGATCCCAGGGAGGCTCAGCCACGCGAGGCAGAGCTGCTGCCACAGCACCCCCGAGCTCCCAGCTCTGTCCCGCACCGCAGGTCCGGCCCCTGCAGACCCCGACACGGGGGCTCGGGGGGCTCAGGTGGAAATGGGTTTTTCAGAGTGAGAGCTGAGCAAACACGGGCTCCCCCAGCTGCTGCTGTCCTGCTCTCAGGTGTGGGGGGGGAGAGGAAAGGAGTCCCCACACCCACCCCGCTCCCTCCTTCCTGCTCCGAGGCGATGCCGGGGAACCAAACCTGTCTGAGCACCCGAGCAGAGCCCGGGGTGGCCTGTCCTTCCCCCTCCCTCTCTGCTCCCCACAGCCCCACATTCCCCCTAATCTCCCAAGGAGGAGGTCAGGAAGCCCGAGCCCAGAGCTGAGCCTGGCCCAGGACAGGAGCAGGGCACAGGGCACAGGGCACAGGGCACTGCTGCCACCTCCTACAGGGGACACAGCATCGCGCCGGCCACCTCTTCATGTGCAGGTACCCCGGAGGGGATGTAAGGATCGGGGCAGGACCTATTGACAGGCATTCCCTAACACGACCTTGCATCCCAGAGGGAGCTCAGGGATCTCTCTGGGGACAGGTTACCTGCCAGGAGAGCTGCTGCACCAGCTCTGAGCATCAGAGATTGCAGGGAGAGAGGAAATCTCTGTCCCACCTTTGCCACCCGACAGCTGTGATCCCCCAGCACAGTCCCAGGCAGACCCTGCCCCTCCCGTGGCATTTCCTGAGCTACCAGGAACCATCCAGGAAGGCCCCCAAGCACAGAGGCTCCGTGCCATGAGCAGGGATTTGGGCCCATCCCAGTGCAGGGAACCCGTGTTTGTCCCCACCCCGTGCACATCCCCTCTCCCTGGGTCTCCCTTCTCCAGTACTGACCCGTGACACTCAAACAGAAACTCTCCCTCTGGCCTGGTGGGCTCCACGTTCAGACACCCCCAGTGAGTGAATTCCAGGGAATTGTGGCCACTCGGGCTGTGGCTGCTGCTCCTCTCGCTCCTTTCCCGGGCAGGAGCAGCCCTGGAGCTGCACAGAGCAATAAACGGGCGAGAGACCCCGCGGGGAGCACGGGGGGACCTCAGCAGGAGCAGAACTCGGGTCCCTCCCGTGCAGGGCGCCAGGACGAGCTCCAGATCCTCCTCCAGAGGAGCTCCCGAAAACTGAAATCCCAGCGAGCTCCAGAAGCCTCCCCCAGCCCGAGCCACGCCGTCCTCTGATCTGCATCTATTTAAAGTATATATTAAACCCCCTGTCTGGAAAAACTCCCAGCACCCGACTTTAAACAAAATCCCTTCTTTGTTCGTTTGTTTTTTTTAATCAAGAAAAGGTATTTAATATTAAATAGAACATTTATTGCCTTGTAATTATTTTACTGTAGCCAGGTATTCTAGCACTGAATGGAAGATCTTTTTTCCATCAATCTGCTGTATCCAAAGTTTTGTATAAAGTTGTAGAGGTCGATTTTTTTTTATTTTATATTCAGAAAATTTCTCTTTTTATAAGCATTATTTATTATACAATGTATATACTTGAGTTAACTAAGATTATATATTATATAAATATATATATTTGGAGAAAAATATATTTCAACTTCCATTTTTTGTGGTACATCATTAAAGAAAAGGTAAAAATTCCAAAATCTGCACTTGCCAGCTTGTGTGGTTTGGCTCTGAGGATCCTGCTGAACGTCTGCAGAGAGGGGGGTCATGATCCAGGTGCCTCTGGACAGGAATTATGGAATCCCAGAATGGTTTGGGTTGGAAGGGACCCTAAGGGTCTCATAGTTCCAATCCCCTGGCATGGGCAGGGATATCTGTTAGAGGAATCAAGACAATGATGGCCGAAAAAAAGAGATTTTACAGCTGAGTGCTGAGATTTTGATCCAGGGAGTGCCAGGGCACAACTGAGATTCAGCACAGGATCAGGGAACCCTTGGGGCTGGAAAAGACCTTTGAGATCATCGAGTGCAACCATCCCCGGCACTGCCAGGGCCACCTCTGAGCCCTGTCCCCAAGTGCCACATCCACGGGGCTGTTAAACCCCTCCAGGGATGGGGACTCCAGCCCTGCCCAGGGCAGCTGTGCCAGGGCTGGGCGCCCTTTCCGTGAATAAATTTTCCCAATTTCCAACCTGAGCCTCTCCTGAGCTTCCCTCTCCTCCTGTCCCTGTCCCTGGGAGCAGAGCCCGACCCCCCCGGCTGCCCCTCCTGTCAGGGAGCTGTGCAGAGTGAGATTTAATTAAGCACAGGATCAAACAGGCTCTGGACCCTGCACACTCCCCACAGGTACCCACAGGCTGTCACTGCGTCACCTCCCAATGCTCTGGACAGACCAAGGTCCAAACTTTCTCATTTAAAAACCTCTTCTCCTGCCATGAATATTCTGTGGGTGTTTCTGCAGCACCTCCCTCGCATTAGCAATGCTTTCAAGTGCTCACGATTTTCCACTGCACTGGCCTCAAACGTACCCGTCTGAAGGGCAAAATGAAACATAAAATCCCTCAGGATGCTTGCCCTGATCCCCAATTTACACACAAAGCCATCCCATGGATCCACGGGCACGGACAGGGTGTCCCTGCTGGTCCTACCCAGAGAACCTGGCCCACGGAGGGCTCTGGGCTCACAGCCCCGGGGGTGAAGCTCTCCCTGTGCCCCCCTGCCCCAAACCCCCCTCCATCCCACACCCCAAACCCATCCCAGCACTTTCAAACCTCTCTCTGCTCAACAACTCCATTTCAGGGACACATTTCTGGAAGGTTCGAGATGAAACAGGGTGAAGGAGGGGTGAGGAGTTTGGCTCTCACATTGACAGCACTGTTGTGTATTTATTAAACATTTAAAGCTCCTCTGCCAGGAGGAGCCCTGGAGGACACAGAGGTGCTGGGAAGGAGCTGCCCATCCCTTGTGCCACCTGCAGGAAACATCTCAGATGGAGATCTTGGACCAGAGGCTGGAATGGGTGGGGGGCACACCCAGCAGCCCACCCTGGCTCTCCAGCCTTCCCCAGGTGTGGATACCCCACCCCACACACACAGACACCACTGGGGCCTCCTCAGCACTGCAGGGCCCACGGAGCTCCAGAGGGGCTGGAGCAGAGTCCTCTCACCAATTCTTTAGGAGTCAGAGATGCCAGGTTGGGGTAAATTCGATCCAGCCAGGCTCAGGCACACACCGAGCACCCCCCGGCAGCAGCACCCGGGGCAGCTCTGCTCCTCACACTCCAGCACCAGACACAGACGGCACCCAGCTCATCACAAGGAGTTGTGCTTTTTATTGAATCCATCGAATGTGCAATTGAACCAGATATTTATTCATCAATATAGTTCTGGACACAGACACAATAAGGTTTACATCATTTACTCCGAAATATAAGTTACTGTGTGCTGCTGTCGCTCGGACTGGCAGAGGGGAGGGAGGAACAAATAAACCCACAAGATCATACACAAAATGAGAGGGAACCACCACCGGGACTCACGAGAGCATCACAACACAACGGCACTGCCAGAGGAGCGGCGTGGAGTGGCTGAAACACCCCGGGTGCTGCGGGCACACAGCGAGGACAACGGCCCTGAGGGACGCGGGGCACCCTCCCTCCCTGGGCACAGCCCTGTGCACCCCTCTGCCAGCCCTTGCAGCGGCTCTGGTCAAGTTTAGGAAGCTACACCGACTCAGATCTGCTAAATGGCTTTGATTTCACGCCCCACCACGCTGAGGTATGTTCCAGGAACCCTGCGGAAGGAGGGGAGCCCAGGGGGAGCAGCCTCAGGCCGCCATCGACAGCGTCTCCCTGAGGCCTCGGGACTGCTGGGAAGGGCCAGGTTGGATACATTCCTTTATTTCAGTGCAAAACACGGCAACACACATCTCGTGCACCTGCAGAGCTTGGCTTCCTCTCTGTCTCTAAGGAGGAATTTCGACCTTTGGTAATATGGCAGGAAAAAGGGATAAAACGAGGCTGGAGGATCCCAAAGCTGCCAACTACAGGAACTCGGGAAGAGCTGGAGGCTGGAACCAGCATCTCTAAAACTGCTGCTGAATTAACAACAGGATTTGATGCCTTAAATACTGGATTTGGAAATTTCCTCTACTCTGATCAACACCTCCCTGCCCTCTTGCAGCGCCCGGTGCCCCCAGCAGTGTCCCATCAGGCCCCCAAATCCCTGGATATAAATAAAGGGGGTGCAGCACCCAGGCGCCCCTGGAGCTGGGCTCCTGTGGGCACCGTCTGCAGGGCAGGGTCTGGCTCAGGGCTCACTGAGGGCTGGGATGACACCACAAGAAACCTCCACCTGCCCAGGGTAAGAGAGCAGTGATCCCACATCCCTCCAGCAGCCCGGCAGCGCCACTGGGAGCCAGGAATGCTGGACACGAGTGAGGCTCAGCCCCAAAGCTCACAGGACGTTCCCCCTGCTGACCCCGAGCGC
This sequence comes from Pomatostomus ruficeps, assembly GCA_013400735.1. Taxonomy (NCBI): domain Eukaryota; kingdom Metazoa; phylum Chordata; class Aves; order Passeriformes; family Timaliidae; genus Pomatostomus; species Pomatostomus ruficeps. The sequence goes on from VYZT01049432.1 coordinate 15,551, forward strand.
AGCCTGGCTGCACAGAGACAGAAGCACAGTGTTCTAGGAGACACTTCCACGCGACAGCAGAATATTGAAGACAAGGAATAAAGGTACTGTATTGCACTACACATGCAGGTTCCACACGGGGACCGGGGGAGCGTTTCGCTTTGTCCAGTGTGTTGAGCACAGAGGAGTAAAGATCCCAGTGTTTGTTCTCCAGGTTGGTCACTGTCCCAGCTGTTGATCTTGCGCTTGGTCCACCTTCAGTCTAGGGTAGGGACTCTTGCAAAAGAAGCCAAATCCATCAGGAAAGCATCATGCACATGAATAAAGCATCAAGCACACACTGGAACCCACTCACATGGAGCCAGGATAGATAGAGGTGTGAGTTTCCCCAGCACAGGTACTGCCCTACATGTATTAGAAAGTCATTCTCTAGGAGATGCCACTGTCCCACTGGGCTCAACTACTCCCTGTGGCACCTACGGGGAAAGAGTAGGACTTCTCTCAGACAGCAGACACAAGAAATCAAATGCCCGATTTTAGATAAACAGCTGGATTTTAACTCAAGCAGAATCTCTTTTGATTTACTTTAGTTAAAGAAAGGTAAATTGTGGCCCAGTATCTCACGGACACTTTAAAGCCAAAGGTAAATTCAGAAAAGCAGAGAATTCAGGCATGCAGCTTCCCAAACCTCCAGGACCTCCCCCCTCCCCAATTCTTGTTAAGAACTGCTCTGATACAGCTCTGACAATGCAGAGGGGCCAACAAGGCGAGCAGATACACCCCACTGCAGGTTCCCCTCAGAGAAGCTCATTTCTGAGCACAAAAGAGAATTTAAACATTGGTTTAAAATAGAAGTACTTACGTTCCTTCTTCCCTCAGGAGAGCCAAGAACTTTTTCACCCGATACTCAGGGTCCATCTAAACATGAAACAGAGATCCCCATTAGTGCAAACCTACAACAGCCCCAAAGGAAAGCAGAGAATCGTGGAATGTCCTGAGCTGGAAGGGACCCCCAGGATGCTCCAGTCCCTGCACAGACCCCCAACAATCCCACCCTGGGCACCCCTGGCAGCGCTGTCCAAACGCTCCTGCAGCTCTGGCAGCCTCGGGGCCGGGCCCATTCCCTGGGGAGCCTGGGCAGTGCCCGCACCCTCTGGGGGAAGAACCTTTCCCTGGGATCCATCCCAAGCCCTGGCCCAGCTCCAGCCGCTCCCTGGGTCCTGTCCCTGTCCCAGGGAGCAGAACTGGGGCCACAAAGGCTGCTGGAGTTGTGTTTCCTTTGCCTGAGCACTGCCTGGGCAGGGACCAGCCCGGCTCTGCAGTTCTGGAGCTGCCAGGGCAGGCAGAGCCCAGCACCATGGGAAAAGGTGACTGGCACAGGCTGTGTGTGCTCACAGGGATGGGGGAACACACGGGCACTGCTCCCATGGGAGGGGATGGGGGAACACACGGGCACTGCTCCCATGGCACCTCACACCCACACCCAGGCCAGTTCCAGCCAGGCCCACTCCCAGTCCGCTTCCACCCACCCCTTCCCAGAGCTGGGGCAGCAAATGGAACGGGAGCAGAAGGGGCTGAGCTGTTCCCAGTGCCCCTTTCCCCCAGAGCTGCAGCAGCACCAGCGCAGAGCACAAAGCTGAGCCAGCACAAGGCTCCAGAAGGGGCAGCACCAACCAGTGCTGGGGATCCATCAACCAGGAACAGCCCCCAGGGAGCAGCCCTGCCTCCCCAGGACAGGGGACAGGGACAGCGGGGACAGGGACAGCAGGGACAGGGACAATAGGGACGGGGACAGCAGGGACATGGACAATAGGGACAGGGACAGCAGGAAGTGGGAGGAAGGGCTGCTCAGGACACACTGAAGCTGCCGCTGGAGGACACCAGGTGTAGCTGGATGTGTGCCCTGTGCTGGTGGACAGGATTGTGATCCTCTCATGGATTCACTCCAGGAAATCTTCCCTAGATTTGCACCACAACACAGTGAGGGAGGACTGTGAACATTTGGAAACCAGAGGCTGCTGGTTCTCAGGATCTTTGCCCTGTGTTCCAACAGTTCTTGTGCCCCAGAAACTCCAACTTGTGTTCCCCCTGCAACGCCCACCACCATCCCAGATCTTCACCACGCGGTGACACTCCAGGGGACTCATTCTGGGCACACCCAGTCCATGGATCTGTGAAGCCAACTGGTGTGAGATTCCCACCTCCATCACCCACTGGGCAAATCTCCTCTTGAAACCTAAACCTGGGGCTCATCCTTGCAGGGGGAAGCAGTGCCAGCCTGTGCCCCGTGCCCGGCCCAGCGAGGCCACACGCAGGCTCTGGAACTCCTCCACCACATCCCATCCATTTCACATCCCTAAAGGATATAAAATATCCCATTCCAGATGTGAAGAAGCCATCTATTTAAAACTCTGACTGCTGCAACAGAGGACAGCACAAATGCCTTCAAAAACAGCTCCGGAGAAAATAAATCCTAAACCAACAACAGTGTCCCCAGCAACGTGGGGGAGAAAGAGCCAGCGAGAATTTCTGCTTTGTGCTAAGAAAAGCCTAAAAATGTAAAACTTCCCATGGCTGTGAGATAGGAGAGCAAGGCCAGGTCCTCGGTACCAACTGCTGAGCTACTTTTAGATCAGAAAAATAAATTCACTGAAACAAGAGGATTCAGAGGAACTTCCTGAGGCTCGCTGAGCATTTCATTTGGGGTTTAAGCAGCAAAGAACCCTGGCAACAGTCAGGGTCCAGGAAGAGAAAGTGAACCCCCCTAACAGAGAGTCTGGAATGGGAAATACCCAGGGACTGAGAGGGACTGGGGCACCACCACACAGACCAGGGAGGGGGCGTCTGCAGGGTCCCTCCAGCCCCACTCTGCCCCACAACCTCTCCCAGCTGACCCCTGGCTCAAGGAGCAGCTCATCCGTCACTGTACCAGCTCTGTGGGGGCTGTGGCACTTGGGGACATGGTCAGTGGTGGCCTTGGCAGTGCTGAGGGAACACTCAGGGGGCTTTTCCCACCTCAGTGACTCTGGTTCTGTCAGAAAGGCTGAAGGCAGCTGGGACAGGAGCACGTGAGCCCTGAACTCTGATTCCCTGGCCATCCCCTTTGTCTGGGGCACCCCAGGTTCAATCCACAGCCCAGACCCAGCACAGGACCCCCACCTGGCACAGGGTCCTGAGTCTTGTCCAGCCGAAGGGCTCTGCCCTGACCCCGGGGCTGATCCTGCTGAAGGAGGAGGTCACAGAGCACCCTGAGTGAGATGGGACCCCTGGGGAAGGATCATGGAGTCCAACCCCTGCCCTGCACAGACCCCCAGCAACCCCACCCTGGGCATCCCTGCAGCTCTGGCAGCCTCGGGGCTGTGCCCATCCCCTGGGGAGCCCAGGCAGTGCCCAGCACCCTCCTCTCCCGACAGCCAGCAGGTGAGACTTTCAGGTGCATTCTGACCCCGTTTAACCCCCCCTCCCACGACAACTCAGCCACCTCCCTCCCTGCGTTTCTGAACGTTTCTGGAATGTCAGGGCTGGGTCAGGCCTGACCCCAGCTCCGGGTGGGCCCACAAACACGGTGTCATTTACAGACCAAACAATGGACTGGAAACGGGTCCAACAGCTGGGCTCAGGGGCAGGACATCCACGTGTGCCCGTGTGCCAGGGATCCACCTGGGAGCCAACATTCCTAAACCTCCCTGGAAACAAAGGGGCCTGGGGCAGGCACACCCTGAGCCTGCAGGGGACACGGGACCAGGGGAGGAGAGTCAGGCACCTGCTGTGGAGATCCACCCCACCCACACCTCACAGAGTCCAAGGAAGGGAAATGCCACCTCCTCCACCCGGGCAGGACAGCCCCACACACCAGGACAGGGGACAGCTGCCTGCACAGGGCTCCTCAGACAGACCCAGGCTGTGTTTGTGACACCACACTGAGCATTTCTCCTTCTGGAAGGGCTCCCTCAGAGCAGATGCTGAGGTGAGACCTTAGGAAACCATGGGAAGTCACCACAACCAGGAAATAACAAAGGTCCAGTCAGGGAGTTCTGCTAAAAACCCAGCATGACCTGACACAGTTATACCCAAACAAATCTTTTCATGCTTAGAAAATCTGTTCCAAAGCCACCAGCTGGAATTCAAACTTGCCAAGGCCAGAGCTGTTTCCCAAACAGCAGATGCTGCCTCCCAGCCCTCTCCACCTGGGCACCAAAAGCTGTCCCTGGACACTGTGTCCAGAACCTGCACGGGCTCCTGGGGAGGAGCAGCATTTACCTGCACACACAGCACCTGGCCCAACAGACTGCAGCTGGCAGCTGCAAGGCCACAAAGACCCAAACTTGATCAAATTGCTCATTAGAAATGCAGGCACAAACCCCAGAGGCTGGTCTGCCCGGGAAGGAGCAGGAGATGGAGTCAGGGGAGCACAGAGGAGTTCAGGAGGGGCAGGAACCACCCTGCTGCCAACCCTCCCTGGGCAGCAAAGGGACACCCTCAGTGGCTCCAGGGAGAGCAGCAGCAGCAGTTCCTGCTCCGTGTGTCAGGGAGGGCACAGCCCCAGCCCCGCCTGCTGCTCCTGGGCTCCCCACACAACAGTGGTGGAATTTCTTTCCGCTGAAAGAAATTCATGCCCAAGAGCAGTTTGCCTGCACAGCCTCGGGCAGGGAGAGGACTCTGTCAAAAGTGTCACTGGTCACACAATCAGGGACTGTCCTGAGTGGGAAGGGACCCTCAGGATCATCCAGTCCCACCCCAGCCCTGCACAGACCCCCAACAATCCCACCCTGGGCACCCCTGGCAGCGCTGTCCAAACGCTCCTGCAGCTCTGGCAGCCTCGGGGCCGGGCCCATTCCCTGGGGAGCCTGGGCAGTGCCAAGAACCTTTCCCTGGGATCCATCCCAAATCCCTGACCCAGCTCCAGCCGTTCCCTTGTCCTGTCCCTGTCCCTGTCGAGGAGCTGCAGCCCTGCTGAGCTCTGCCCTCATCTCCTCTGCTCCAGCTGAACATTCCCAGTGCCCTCAGCTGCTCCTCCTGTGGCTTCCCCCACACCCTTCACCATCTTCAGGTCCCTCCTCTGGACACACTCTAATTCCTTTCTATCCCAGTGCCCAGAATTGCCCCCAGGGAGTGGAACGGCCACAGGGGCCGGGCTGGGGTCAGCATTCCCACCCATCTCCCAGCTCAGAGCTGCCCGTGATTTACAGAACCTCCACCTTCAGCTCGAAAACAGCCAGGGCTTCAGGTGAGAGCAGCCCAGGAGCACGGGCTGGGCAGAAGAAGGGAGCCATTGTCAGGCCCGGGAACGGGAGCACGGCAGAGCCCGGCAGCCCCCAAGGCCAGCAGCCCCTAAGTACATTTAATACATGTGAGCAATGACTTACTGACTTGCCTGTAGGTATGGAATTAAAAGCCAGGGAAGAAGAGGAAAAAGTAATCTAGATAAATGACTTTATTCCCTGAGGTGACATCCAGTCAGAGCACATCCTCAGCGCCGAGCAAGTTTTAACAGAATTGCGAGGAGTGAAGAGAGGGGTGCATGACTTGTCTGCTCTCAACTACAAGTCTCTTCACTTCTGCCCTGCCTCTGCGAGGAAGATCTGAGGACAGTTCACTCAGCTGCACTAAATCCATTTGATGTGAGCAGAGGGGGGGCTGGGGGGGCACTGGGATGTCAGGGGAGGATTAGGGCTGCACCCTCGGCCCGTGTCAGCATGAGCATGAGCTTGCTGGCTGGCTCCAGGCATGGGTGCTGCTGCGGGGGAGGGCTCAGAGCTGCATAGTTCTACCCTCTGCAATTATTTTCTTCAAAGTGCTGAAAGTGGAAAATAAAGAGGAGAGCAGCTGAACAGCCTGACAGATTTATCTTCTTCAGGGAAAGAGCACATACACCTGCACAGGCACCTTCTTCTTTAAAAAAAAAAAACAAAAACCCGAGGTGATTGCTATCTGCAATCTTAACATGCTGGGTGGAGAGAAGAAATTCCATGAAAGGTGAGTTAATCCAACCCCTCCCGTGGCCAGATGCTCTGAAGTGCAGCTCTGAACAGCCCATGGGCACAGGGGGATTTAAAGATCTCTGTGGACCAAGATGTGGTGATTTCTTTGTTCTGAACATTTCCCCTCACTGCAGCTCTTCTCCCAGTTAAACCAACGCAAAGGCTCCCACCAGACAGGAGGGGTGTGCAGAGAAGGGAACCTCTGGATGGCTCTGGGAGCCCAGTCCTTCCTCCCCAGAACCATTCCTACCTGTAAGGACATTTCTATCAGCATCAGCAGCTTCTTGATCCCGATCCAGACCGGCTTCCCTTTGACGTTCTGTGCAATCGTGCTGCGCTCCTTGTCTTTGAAGTTACCCAGGAGCTGGGGGGAAATCATTTTACAAAATCAACAACAGGAGCCTGACTGACAGTAGGAATAATGGTTCCTACCTCGGGAGAAAGGGAATGGGAAGCCAGAAGCATTTACTAGCTGAGAGGGAAAATTTGTTGCAATGTGTCTCTGACAAAGCAAAACACAAACAAAAAATTCTTGAATTCCATAATGGTTTTTTCCATAACATCCCTTATGCTTTTATGCTGCACTCCAGGTTTTCCTCCAGATCAGGGTCTGCAAGGAAACAATGGCTGAGGGCACAGAAGTTCCCAAGCCCGCTGCAGGAGTGTCGGTGTCTCTCAGGCTGCAGTGACACCGTCACTGGGACAGGTTTGCCAGTGGCACCAAAGATTTCCCTGTTCAGTTTATTTTAACAGCCTTCAGCACTCACTGCAATTCCCACTGGGGCACCACGGAATAAGGAGACACTAAAGGCAGGAATTTATTAAGGAATTCACAATCTCCTCAGCACCAACCACCTTCAGCTGATGCTGCTCCCGTTCACCCGAGCTCAGCACCCTCGGGCACATTCAGTGTAAGAGTCCCAATTATATTCATTACCCACTTCATGCCCCTGGAATGTTTCAATCCACACCACACACCTCTCCCCAGACCGACTGTTCTCTAATTTTGCCTTAATTTAATTCATGAAAAAGCAAACTGAAAAGCCTCAGCACTGCTGTGTTATGACACGATGTCAGGTGGGATGGCGTTACCAGACACAGCTACTGCAAAATCCCGCATCTCCAGCAAATTTGGAGTCTTTTGTCATCCTTGAGCTTTTCCTCACCTCTAAAGCCTCCATGAGCTGCTCCCCCGTGGCGATGTTGGGCACGTGGATGGTGGTGCTGAAGGCGTTCAGCATCTCCATCTCCTGCAGGACGTCCTTGCGGCTCGTGGTGCCGATGATCAGCAGCTTGCGGCCCTGTGATCGTCACAAGGGAGCGAGAGTCAGGACAGGGAGAACTGCACAGAACCAGCCTGGGGAAGGTTCAGCTGACCACAGATGGGAAATGGCCATTTAAAAACCCGCTTCCAACAGAATTGATGGGATTAAATCTGTCAGGAATTGAAGCAGCCAAGAGCAGCCCCGGGAGAGCCGGATCAGATCTCGGAGCGGTGCCACCAACGGGGCCCAAGTATGAGGGTGCTCAGAGGCCCCACCACACTCCCAGCTCCTTCTGAACCCATCATCATAAATAGCTGCATCCTCATTAAATTCAAAAGCCTGAGCAAACTCCCACTCCCAAAAGCTGAATTACAAATGACTTCTCGGGGAGCAGCCTGTCGTCAGGAATCTGTGGGGACAGAGAATTCCCTGCTCCTGCCCAGGCAGTTCCCATGGATTTCCAGCTCCGGCTTTCGAGCAGAGGCTGCTGTGAGTCCCTGAGTTCCCCCTGCAGCTGCACAGGACAGTCCCACCCCAGCAGCCTCCAGTTCCCAAACCAGAGTGCCCAGACCAACCTAAGTCAGCCCAGGCAGTGACGGTTTATGGATAACAGAACAAGTTGTGGAAAACACCAGCTGCAAATGCAAACCCACTGCTGCTTGTTCACCTTGCAGAGGCCTTTCCAGGGAATTGGAATCTCCCTCTGCAGGGTTTGGACACTGATCAGCACTGATGGAAGGAGCTGCTGGGATTATCAGGCAGGGTTATCAATTCCTTTTCTGTCCCGGTACACGGGGAGCCCATGGGCTGGGAGGGGCCTGGCTGGCCAGGCAGAGGGTGCTGGGCACTGCCCAGGCTCCCCAGGGAATGGGCCCGGCCCCGAGGCTGCCAGAGCTCCAGGAGCGTTTGGACAGCGCTGCCAGGGGTGCCCAGGGTGGGGTTGTTGGGGGTCTGTGCAGGGCCAGGGGCTGGACTGGATGATCCTGGGGGTCCCTTCCCGCTCAGGATATTCTGTGATTCTGTGCAAGTTCTGTATTTCGACTTCATGACGCAAAATTTGATCATTATAAAACCAAAACAAAGCCCTAAAAACTGTTCCCAGAATGACTCCTGCAACTGCTTTGCATTCCTTTGACAGGGGATGGAAACCTATTTTAAAACCACCTATGTAAACCCATCTTTGATGCAGACAGTGCACGTTCACAGGGCCTGCTCTTCCCCTGCACCCACTGAGCAGATCCTGCTCCTGCTCCAGGTGTTGGACACCGAGAAAGATCCTGAGCTGGGAATCAGGTCCAGTGCTCACTCCAGGGTTGGTTTCAGCCCAGGAGAGCAGAAGGAAGGAACAGCTGGCAGGTGGGAGCAGAGCATGTCCCAGGTCAGGAGTGTCCCCCAGGGCCCTGCTGGGGACACTGTGCCACCCCCCCTGTGAATCCCCATCTGCAGCTCAGGAGGCACCACAGCACCGCTCAGCCACCCCTCTGGGAGAGACAAAATGGGGGAAGCAGCCAATTCCTGAACTGCAAACTCCGGTTTAGAACTGAGTGGCAGCAGCTCAGGTGATGTTTCAGGGCTGAGGGTCCAGCACTGCCCGCAGATCACCCGGGGAAGGGCTCAGGGTCCTCAGGAGGCAGCACCGCAGCCATTCCCAGGTATTTCTGCCCCATCCCACAGCTGCTGCTCCCACCACGTCCTGCACACGTCCTTTACAGCTGCACAGGATTCATTTCCTTTCTCATGGTCCAGCAAGGCCGGGAACATATTAGAGCATTTTACAGGTTTGAGCCAAATCAGGGAGATGTGGCTGGCAAAGCTGGAAACCCAACACACTCAGCGGAGAGGAGGTGAATGGAGTTTGATCCTCACTCCCACAGGCACTCAGGAAGCCCCACCTGGTGTCCATTTTCATGGAACCACGGAATTTAGGAATGGTTTGGGCTGGAAGGAACCCCAAAGACCATCTTGTTCCATGCCCTGCCATGGAGAGGGACACCTCCCTCTAGAGATTTCAGCTAAAGCACTTCACGGACCAAGAGGATCGAGAGTCTGGGTTTTTTTGCCTGCACAAAAATACAATTCCAGCAGCTTTCCACTATGGAAAGGGTTGGTAAAACAGGGTGTAAAAACAGGCCTGGAAGCTGTGTGAGATGAGCCCCAGAACAGCTGAACCACATCCTGCTCTGAGCCCCCAGACATGGCACAGACAGCGACAACTCTTCCAGGTCACCTCCCCAGGATGGGGTTCAGAGGTGCCCTGAGCCCGCAGGGATCCCCGGCGTGGCAGCAGAGCTGCTCCAGGAGCATTGGGAGATGGGGATTGGCAGCAGGACTGACTGGGGACATTTCAGCTCAGCTCTGTCCCCTCCCCACACAGTCCCAGGGGGTCCTGTCCCTCCCGTGGTGCTGCAGGTGCTGGAGCTCAGCAAAGGGCACAGCCCTGCAAGGAGAATTCCTGCTCCTTATCCAAGGAATCCGAACCAGCCACAGGCACACCAGGCACCTCAAACAGCTCCCCTGCTACACAGCGAGGTACCAGGGCACAGGGGAAGCCAAGGACAGGCTCCTGACCAGAACTGAGACCTCCAGAACACAGAACAACCCCTCCTGCACCACTGTGGTACCACCTGCATCCCAAAATTTTGTTGCCATGAAAAAAGAGTATTTTAAAAAAAAAAAAAAGGCTTGTGGTTCAATTAACTCCAAATACTGTTTAAAATTCTAGGGGTAAATTATACCCAGAATATAAATGTCCAAGAGAAATAGGTGAAAGCAAGTAAGTCACCAGTGGTCCTGTGTCCCTTTTGGGTGCACATACACACATCTGACATGCCCACAGCAGAGCCATCTGCTTCACACGTGGTTCTCCCAAAAACTCGTTTATTACTGTGTGCAACTCCCAAAACCCTGAGCAGCTTGGGCAAGGGGCTGTGTTAATAACAGCTTCCCAGGAACTCTGAGCATTTTAGAGGGGAAAAAACCCCTCAGCTGCAGGCAGGCAGTGTCTGTTCCCCAGCTCCCAGCACGTGTGCAGTGCTGGGATCAGGCATCAGTCAGGGGGTAACTCCCTCAGGGTGACTGCTGGGGGATGCTGCCCTCAGACATTGATGGACTCTGAGCCTGACTGCAATAAAACGGAATCCAGCTTGGAGTTTCATCGGGAAAGGACACAGGAGCACAGGAATGTCCCCGGTGAGGGGAGCTTTGCCCCCTGGCACTTGAGGTGTCCCTGACTGATCTCACTCTCGGCCTTTCCTCCTCAGTTACTGGACCCAGAGGACACATTCCCCCTCCCAGGACAGCTCCCCGCTCTGGGCTCACCCAGCAAACGTTCCCCAATGAGCAGTTTGATCATGGCAAACCCACCCCGTGCCCCCCTGAGGCAGCTGGAGCCAGACCTGCTGCAGGTCAGGGCAGGGGCGATGGCTGCACCCAGGAACGGCTCCAGGGCCCTGTGACCACTGAGGAGAAGCACCGGCATCGGGCCCTGTGGGAACTCCGTGGGAACACCAGCCCAGTCTCACCCAGTGTGCGGCCACTGGGACAGGTTTAGAACCGGAAAAGAGCAAAACGGGATCATCATTCTGCCACGTGAACCCAGGAGCTCTTGCCTGTTTCAAATGTAACTTCAAATCCATCATTTCTGAGCTGGGGGTGTCCAGCCTGGAGAAGAGAAGGGTCTGGGGAGACCTCAGAGCCCCTTCCAGGGCCTAAAGGGGCTCCAGGAGAGCTGGGGAGGGACTGGGGACAAGGGGGAACGGATTCACACTGACAGAGGACAGGTTTAGATGGGATATTGGGAAGGAATTGTTCCCTGGGAGGGTGGGCAGGCCCTGGCACAGGGTGCCCAGAGCAGCTGAGGCTGCCCCTGGATCCCTGGCAGTGTCCCAGGCCAGGCTGGACGGGGCTGGAGCAGCCTGGGACAGTGGGAGGTGTCCCTGCCATGACAGGGGTGGCACTGGATGGACTTTAAGGTCCCTTCAACCCAAACCACTCCACGTTTCTATGATTCTGTTTAGTTGGGGAAGTCACAGAAAGCACTGGGGATGGTCAGAAATATGGAATAACTTCCCTAAATAAATCCTTGGTAAAAAGAGAGAGGTTTATAAAATCATAGGTGGTGTAGAGGAGATGAGGGGGAAACTGCAGCTTATCATGACCAAAACCAGGGAACACAAAATGGAATTATCAAACACCAGATAAACTGAATTAAAGGGTGTTTGCTCTCACCAACAGCTCGGCTGGACTCAGGCAAGCGCAGCGCTAAGAATGGAAAGGCTTAACAAGGTTGCAAAGCACCAGGAGGAGTTCCCAGAGGGCAGATCCATCAGCAATTTTTAGATATCTCTGTTAAAATCTATTCCCAGGTCCCTGAGCCACTGATGTGGTTGGGAGCTCCTCAGAACAGATGGCTACTCTGCAAAAGTGCTTCAAATTTTTAACAGCTCCACCCAAAAGATCCTGATTTTCCGCTGCTTTCCTCCGAGGAAGCCAAGCCCTCAGCTCCCTGCCTTTAAACCTGACCCCTGGATGGCAGCCACAGTGACCCCCAGCTCTGCCAGGGCAGGAATCCCTTGAGCTCCTCAAACTTCCAGGCAACCCTGCAAAGAGTGGGAGCCCCAGGAGCTATCGAGGCAACAGGAAAAGCCATCGAGCCAAACTGGAAGAGCTGCTCTCCCTGACACACACCCAGGGAGACCCCGGATCTGTCCCTGTTACAGGATCCCAGAATGGCTCAGGCTGGAAGGGGCCACGGAGCAGCTCCCTGCTGCAGCAGGGTCATCCCAGAGCACAGCGTTCTGTGTGCTGCTCAAGTGGCCCCATTTTCAGAAAAATTCACTTTTTGGATCCTTAATTTCTACAGCAGCCATGGTGAGGCAATGTGCCACACGTTCAGCCCATGGAAAATCAGGATTCGAGCTGAACTTCCACAAATCAGGCATCACATGTGAGTAAATGACCAAGGAAGGAGGAAGAGCTGAAGTTCATTTGGTGTCAGAGTCATGACCAGGGTAGTTCCGGCCCAGTTCTTCCATCACCAGAGATCAGACATAGGCACAGACTTAGACCTGGATTCATCCTGCTCATTTACAGGCAAAGAGCCCCAGTTTGGAGCCCAAGATCCCTCTGTGCTGACAGGGGGACAATACAGAGGCGTGTGTCCTGCCCTGCTACCTTCTAGAAGAGGGATGACCCCAGAGCTGACCCCTCTGCTGCAGGGATTTCACCTGACTAAAGGATATTGTCACTCACTGAACTGTGGGACTTGAAGAAGCCATCTTAACCAAATAAATTTTCCAGCATCAGGAGATGGATTCCTCTACCACAGCAGGCACCACATCACTGCCGGGGGAACTAGAACATGACACAGGTACAGACTCTGCTAGGAGCGACTGGAGCCTCAACACGGCAGTGGAGTCTCCAATTAGGGAATTTCAGCAAATCCAGCCAGCCCCAGGCAAGGGGAGCCTGATCTGCGCTAGAACCAGGCACTGGTGACACTGAGGTGCCTCTGTCACCCACCAGCTGCTCCCTGTGCTCAGGACCCTTGCACACCTTTATCCCTTTGTTTGGGCTCTTGGGAATTCCTCAGAGGTAAAGGGAGAAACACAATTCCCCAGGTTTATGCACACAAAGGTAACATCGCTGGTGACTGGAACTGCTTCCAGTTCACACCAAGTGACGTGGAATCAGGAGTGCACCTGGGATTACCTCAAACAAGGAGATTATTCCCCCTTTTATCAATTGGCAAAAGCCGCTGGTGTCCCAGTGAGAAAAGGGGCTGGGGGCTCTGGGAGCAGTGAAAGGACATCCCCAGGAGTGGGTGTCCCTTCCAGAAGAACAGCTGGGGGCTCTGGAAGCAGTGAAAGGACATCCTCAGGAGTGGGTGTCCCTTGAAGAGAATGACTGGGGACTCTGGGAGCAAAGGAAGGACATCCCCAGGCATGGACCTCGCTCTGAAAGTGGGGCTGGGGGCTCTGGGAGCAGTGAAAGGACATCCCCAGGAGGGGATATCCCTTGGAGGGAAGGGCTGGGGGCTCTGGGAGCAGTGAATGGACGTTCTCAAGAGGGGGTGTCCCTTGGAGGGAAAGGACTGGGGACTCTGGGAGCAATGGAAGGACATCCCCAGGCATGGATCTCACTTTGAGAGTGAGGCTGGGGGCTCTGGGAGCAGTGAAAGGACATCCCCAGGTGGGGGTGTCCCTTGGAGGGAAGGGCTGGGGGCTCTGGGAGCAGAGGAGGGACATTCCCAGGAGGGGGTGTCCCTTGCAGATCACCCTGCTCAGGCCAACATTCCCTGACCGTGCCCAGCCCACGTCCCCACTCCGGCCCCGGGGGGGATGCTGAGGGTCCTTCCCCCGGGCTGATTGTTGGGAAGCAGCGGGGAAGCACAGGAGAGCCTCGGCGGGGCTGGGGAGCGGCTCCGGGCCCGTGTGACTCTGCATGTAGATGAAGCAGCCCCGGCTTTGGGAGCTGCTGCTGCTCGGTTCTCAGGGAAGCCCTTTTCTGCCGCTCGGCTCCCTGCTGAGCCAGCCCTTTTCAGCCTTTCCATCCCCCAGCTCTGCTCCCGCACAACACAGGCAAACTTGATTGAATTAAAGACCCAAGAGAACATGGTTTATTTTCTTCTCTTCAAGGCATTTCAGAAAAGATTTTTAATTGGTTTAAAAAAAGATGCTGAACCAAATGCAATGGTTTTCAGTCCCCTCGAAGCAGCAGTAACAGATAGCACTATTTAACACCGCCGAGTGGAACCACAAGCAGGAGCTGTGACTGGCAATTTAAAGCAAGCTCAGGGAGGTTTCTAGTTTATTTAAAGTCTAAAGTGTTTACTCTCAAAAGAAAACCAGAACCTTCAAGTGTTTGCCCTTCCCACACCACGTTCCAGTAATCCAGCCTCCCTCGGAAGAGGGGAGCCTGGGAGCAGCTTCCCTACGCCAGTTCCACCGAGACACGCACCTCGATGCATAATTAATAACATTTCATCCCAGAAACGCTTCTCTTCCACACGGAGCCTACGGTGACTGCAGGAAGCTGCTCGCACATCAAGAATATCCCTGCCAGTGATGTGACACCCCAGAGAATTCATAATCTGGGCCACAGCAGCGGGAGCTGCATCCACCCTCCGCTGCCTCCGCTGCGCCATTCCCGGCTCGGAGCCCTGCCAGTCTCCAGGGGAGCTGGGGAGGGCTTGGGACAAGGGGATAATGCAGTGACAGGACAAGGGGGAACGGATTCCCACTGCCACGGGACAGGAACAGATGGATACTGGGAGGAAATTCTTCCCTGTGAGGCAGGGAGGCCCTGGAATGGAATTCCCAGAGGTGGCTGCCCCATCCCTGGGAGTGTCCATGGCCAGGCTGGACGGGGCTTGGAGCACCCTGGGACAGTGGAAGGTGTCCCTGTCCATGGCAGGGGGTGGAATGGGATGAGCTTTAGGGTCCCTTCCAACTCAAACCATTCCAGGACTCTTTGAAATCAGCTCAGTATTTTGGGCTCCCCCCAGAAGTGAACAGGCATTGCCTCCCCAGCATCCTGCCAAGAATTTCCCTCAGCACAGGGGTGTCCCAGCACATCCCATTTTCACAAGGAATGATGCTAAACCACGATCCCAGTCCCACAGAAATCCATGGGGCAGGTCAGCACTGCACTGATGCTGCTCCTGCACTTAGAGCCTCTATCTGCATCAGGATTATCCCAGCGTGGGCTCCTCACTGGAGTTCAGAACCCCCAGGAGTCTCCGTGCCCAAATCCACATTGGGCACAGCAGAACAGCCACAGCAGAAATGGCCTTTTCCTGCACAGCTCTACTGCTTAGACACAGCCTTGGCTTTTTAAATGCAAAAGATCCCCCCATGCCATGGCTATGCCAGGGAACTCCCTACGAACACACCAGGAAGAACCCTGTGCCCAGAACTGCCACAGCAGGGCAGCCCAGAGGGCCCAGCTGCCCCCATGTCCTGACTCCCACAGAGCCAACCCTGGACACTGAGGGAAAAAAAACCCAAAAAACCCCGACATGATCAATCAACCAGTGACATTTCCTCAGCAAACTCACTCTCTACCCTCCAACAATTTATGGCTTAAGTCACCGTAATATTGGCTGTCAAGGCAGAGTCTCCCAGCCCGCAGGGCATTTCAAACCCTGCCGAGTGCAAATCTCTGCAACAAGCACGAACTTGGCCAATATCTGTGAGCTCCAGCCCCATGTCCTGCTCGTGGGAGCCCCAGGTGGCACCCACAGGGCAGCCCAGCAGCAGCACACACTCAGGTTGCAGTGGGCAAATGGACAATTTCATACTTTCAGTTCTTTTGAAAACGGAACCAAATCGAGTTCTATTTTCCCTGTTGATTTACAGGAACAACCATGTCCTGGCCCCGTGGATCAGCCTCAGCAGGTCAGTGATTGCAGGAGCTGATGTGACCAGGGCTGGTTGTGCTGCTCCACACAGGCAGCTGCTCTGTTCCAAGCATGTGATGAAACTTGGATGCTGTTGTGTTACAGGCTTCACGTGGCCTAGAAAGCTCACTGGGAACATCTTTGTTCTCCCAGGCTGACAGGCACACAGGAACTCGGGGCCTGTGGCATTACAATTTAGTTCAAAGTCCTGCATTTGAAAGGTCTTTTCAGCCAACTCTCTAACGAAAACAACGCTCACGCACACGCTCCTGCGCCGGGATATTAAACATGACAAAAATGCGACTGCACCCAGCCTGTGCTGCTCTGCTTTCTCCTGACACCGACTTTCAAGGTGCTCCTTTAGGATGTTATTTATTCATGCAGAGACTCTCACACACAGAGCAGGAATGAGCGACAGGGAAACGGCAAACAAGAGAGGAGTCCCCGCCTGCCTGTCTCACCCAGCACGAGCTGCAGAACCCTCAGCACCTGTGATGTTCTCAGAGCTCATCGAGCCACAAAGTGCAAACAGACAGGATCAGCACGAGAGGCGAGATCTTAAGCTTCCCTCAGTCATTGTAATTAACACCTGAGCATTTCAAGTGAAGAACAAATTAAACCCCTGACAGCCACAACCACAGATTACACAGAGATTGATTTATAAATAGGGAGGGAGCACGTGGCTGAGCCAGGGGTGGATCTGAACAGCTCCTCGGAGGGCAGGCAGCTGGCACAATCCAGCTCTCCATGGTGAAGGTTGAACTGGTTTCCTTGGTCAGTATTTTTAGGACTAACTGCAGAAGATTCAGCCCTCAGTAATCAGATATTTCAAGCTGAATCCCCCGTGGTTATCCCAGAAATGTCCCAGAGAATGAAGAGCAGCAGGCTGGATTAACGTGGCTGGCTCCGAGACAAAGGCATTAACAGCCCTGGCAGCTCCCAGGCAGACACAAAGCTCCCCGTGCCCCCATTCCTGCAGGAACGGGGCATCCCTGCCTTACCTGAGGCGGGGCTTTCTTCAGCAGCACAAGAAGGGCTTGCAAGACCAGATTGGAGAACCGAGGTCCAATTGGGACATAATCTGAAAGGAAAAATGCATTTTAACGCCCAGCAGATGCACATTTAAGCCACTTCACTGCATCAAAACCAGTGCAATGCTCCTGAAGTAAATGGTTCCAGATAATTTCCAGTTTGCCACGTTTCAGCGTTGCAAATCCATCAATATTTCTGCAGCAGCCAGCACAGCCCTCCCTCCTCCTGACTCACCTAAAAGCCGCTCAATGTCGTCCACGACAACGCAGCTGAGCTGGGACTTGTAGGCATCATCAAAGATCTGAAAAATATCAGCAAAATATCTCAGGGTTACACCTCAGCCACAGCTGGGCCTGCTGGTGTGGGGTAATGAACACAGCAGCACTGAGAGGAATAAACAGAATGAAACAGGTTGGTACTGAGAGGTCAGGCTCCCTGCAGGCAATAAAACCCTGCCACCCCCACAAATTCAGTTTATTTGTTCATTTACCCCCCACCCTCAGCAACAAGCAGCTGCCCTGAGGGTCACTGCAAGCCAGGGACAAACCAGCACCATTCATTCCTCTGTTTCTGGAGCTGGGGCAACACTGAAAATGTAACACACACAGAGAGAGAGCCTGCACACCTGGAACACAGCTGTGAGCTGGATACCGGGCACTGTGCAGAGCAGCGCCCTGCAGGGAGAAGGGACTGACTGAGGCCTGGATCTGGGCTCCAGTCCCCCTTCTGGAGCAGCACAGAGCGTCCTGCGCAGCTCCGGGTGTGAGCAGGAGGCAGCAGCAAGGCCAGCAGTGGTGCTGCAGCCCTGCCTCCAGCAAACCCTGACTCCAGAGACTCCAGAAGGCTCCTTTTGGAATCCCAGCCACAAACTGGACCCCCAGTATGAGCACATGGCTTCTCCAAAGCACCTCCCTTCCTTAGGAACTCCGCAGCCCTGCACCAGTCTGGTCAGAGGAACGTTCAGCTCACTTGCTCCATTCAGAACCATTCCTCTGAAGAGTCAGTGCTGGGCTGCTTCAGGAACTGAAAATGTTCAACTTATTCACGTTCCCCAGCTCCCCAGGCTGTTAAGTTCTTGTTTAACTGGAGACCCCACCTCAGAGCAGGTCCCAGACCCACTCAGGCAGGATCTGTTCTCCCCAAGTGCAGCCCAAGCCCTTCCTGCCCCCACCGTCACAGGCAGAGCTCCACGCCTGCTCACCCCAGATCTGTTCTGTTCTGTTTGCCAGGATCTCACACCAGACCCAGCCAGGACAGAGGCTGGAAACCTCCCCCAAGTCACTCAGTGCCACGAAAACACAGGGACAAGGGATGGAGGGACAGGACAGGAGGGGATGGCTTCCCACTGCCAGAAGGCAGCGATGGATGGGATATTGGGAAGGAATTCCTCCCTGGGAGGGTGGGCAGGCCCTGGCACAGGGTGCCCAGAGCAGCTGAGGCTGCCCCTGGATCCCTGGCAGTGCCCAAGGCCAGGCTGGACAGGGCTGGGAGCAGCCTGGGACAGTGGGAGTGTCCCTGCCCATGGCAGGGGTGGCACTGGATGAGCTTTAAGGTTCCTCCAACCCAAGTCATTCTACACCTCTATGACACATTCAACTCCATAAATAAATACATGCAGGAATTCCAGACCCGGAGAGAGCAGAAAACACCATCCCAAGGGTGATTCAGCTTTCCCTCCAGGAGGGAGCTCAGAACTGGGCTCTCACCAGGCCCAGGGATCTCACCACACACACGTACCTTCTTCATGGCCTGGCACTTGGCTGTTTCGGAAAACCCAATCATCTTATCAGGAGAACAGATCTTGATGAAGGGGAAGTTGGATTCTTCTGCTATTTTTGCTGCTAGAGCAGTCTTCCCACTGTGGGGGGGACCTGAAGCGAAGGACAAGCAAGGAATAAACCAGGGAGAAAACAGCTCTGACAACGCTCCGTGAGGATGATGCTCAGAGTGTGTTTAGAACTCCACCCAGAGGTCTCTGCGGTGTGAAAGGAGCTTTTTTCCTGCTTGCAGAAGGAACACACCAACCCCTGGTGCAACCCAACCTCCACATGAAGGCCATTATGGAACTGCTTGGGCTCAGGCAGAGTGGTTTGCCAGGACACAAGAGGGGACACTGCACGTTCTGTAGGAGCAGCCATGGCACCAGAACGTGTAGGAGTCTCTGTGTCCGCTGGACGGTCGTTCGGGACAAACTGAGATCTCTGTGTTGAGGTTTTAGAACATGAGGTTTATTGCAGAAGGCGTGGGGAGAGAAAGGCTTACCTGGAGCTGCAAGGCGCAACTCCAAGCAGGCCAGAGCAGAGAAGGAAGAAAGCAGAATAGAGTGAAGAGAGCAGAGCAGAATAGAAAAGAAAGTGCAGAATCAAGAGAGCAGTTTAGAGTGACCAGAATGAGCTTTTACAATACAATAAATCATCTTCTGTGTTGAATGTTCTGATTTCCATTGACCAATCTAGAATAAGCTACAAATCTTACAACATTTGCCTACAGCCTGTAAGAGTCATTGCATTAGCCTATGGCATTACAATTTAAACTCCAAAAGTTGCTTTTTGGACCCTCTGATGGGTTTGCAGGGTCTTCTCTGACCCTTGGAGCTGCTTGCAAGCTGAAGGCATTGTTCAGTCAAGTGGGGATTGCCTCCAGCCGGCCATGCTATTGTTTTCCGGTTGTTCAGTAACTGGGGTTGGGTAACTCAAAGCTTGTCTGCATTTCAATCTCACCTACAGTTTTTGCTAGGTAATCATATTTATACGTTTTCCCTATTCCAGCTTCCCCAACAGAATGTGAGAGTTTGTGCTTTGGATAAACTTCTTGAACTTATGTCCCGTCTCAGGATGATCTCTGCTGGCACCTTGGCAGACAGGGCAGCAGCAGGAACACCAGGGAAACTCCGGCAAAGACAATTTGTTATTGGCCTGAATTCACACCAGGAGAATTCAGAGACCAAAGACACAGCTGAGTCCGTGCACCCAACACGGAGCAGTTCACCGGGACGGAAGGAATTGCTGGGCACTAACCCAGAATTATTCAGGGGATCTGCTCAGGGTTAACCCCAAAGCTGCAGACCACAAGCAACGTGGCAACCCGTCCTTTTGGACTTTGGGAAAAGAAAAAGGGAAAAGCTGAACAACAAATTCTACTCCAATAGAACAAACTCTACCCCAATAGAACCAATTCTACTCCAGTACCTGTTTCCAATATCTGGAACAGTCTGGATGGAGGGAAATCCACCTTTAACTGACAGAGACACCTAAATGTGGCTGTTTGAACTCAGCTAATTGCACTGATGAGCTCTCCAGTGACTTCAAAGAGAATTTAGACAACTGACTCAGCTAGAGACAGCTCCACTGTAAACCACCCAAACTAAGGTTATTAACTGGGTACATTCAGGTTATTAATGGGTACATTTTGGCTATTAACTGGGTACATTTTGGCTATTAACTGGGTACATTTTGGGTATTAACTGGGTACATTCCCTTCTCCCTTGTTCCAAGCACAGGATTCCCTCTGGCTCAGGAAAAAGTTTTAACACCAAAGCAATTTCACCCAAGCAAACTGGAAGAGCCCAGTTCCATTTCTCCCCCAGCGTGTTTCCTACAGGTGCAGGATGCAGGGCTGAGCAGGTGGGCAGCTGACAGGAGCAGTCTGGATGCCTTAGGATTCAGCTTTTA
>VYZT01049433.1:0-10564 GCA_013400735.1 Pomatostomus ruficeps
CCTTTTTTCATCCTCAATGAAGACATGACTCCTCTAAAGATTCTTCTATTTCAAATCTACATTTTTTTTAATTTTCCTTTTTTCATCCTCAATGAAGATGTGACTCCTCTAAAGCTTTTACTCTACCCTTTTTTTTTTTTTAATTTCCCTTTTTTTTTCATCCTCTGCAATGACTGAATGATGTGAAAATCAGTCAGCACTTACTACAAGATAAATTCAGTGCTCTGCTCTGAACCAGCATCAATTTGGGGGTGAAGAAGCCCAAACCAGTGACGCCAGTGGGGTCCATGGGTGGGTGCCGGGGTTTGTGGGGGGACTGGGGCAGGAGGGGATGGCTGGGTCCCCCCTGATCCCCTCATGGTCCCCCCTGATCCCCTCATGGTCCCCTCTGATCACCTCAGCCCAACTCTGGGCAGGCCCAGGGTGAAATAAAAACCCAAAATGTGATTTAAATTATTTGAGACAATCTCTAGAGCAGGAAGGACAAGGGAATCATCTTCTCTCCAGTTGGCAGTGAAGTTTCTCCAGGGATATCAAAAACCTTCTCCAAGGTCAGTGCACAGCCCTGCTGTGCCTGCGCGGGAGGGTTCCCACCCTGGAAAAGGCTTCCCACCCTGAAGAAACTTTTCCACCCTGGAGAAGGTTTGTTTTTCTGGAGAAGGTTTCCAATCCTGGAGAACCTTTCCCACCTGGAGGTTTCCTACTCTGGAGAAGCTTTCCCACTCTGGAGAAGGTTTCATTTCCTGGAGGTTTCCCACCCTGGAGAAGGTTTCTTTTTCTGATGAAGCTTTCCCACCCTGGAGAACCTTTCCCACCTGGAGAAGCTTTCCCATCCTGGAGAACCATTCCCACCCTGGAGGTTTCCCACCCTGGAGAAGGTTTCTTTTTCTGATGAAGCTTTCCCACCCTGGAGAACCTTTCCCACCTGGAGAATCTTTCCCATCCTGGAGAAGCTTTCCCATCCTGGAGAACCATTCCCACCCTGGAGGTTTCCCACCCTGGAGAACCTCTCCCTGTCCAGAGCAGCTTTCCCTGTGCTGTTCCCCCATCTCAGCAGCCCCTGCCCAGCCCTCCCAGCCCTCCCAGCCCTCCACTCACCGGCAGCCCTGGTGGTCCTGGCAGCCCCGGTGGTCCCGGCCTCACCCGGCCCCGGTGTCCCTGTGCCACCCCCAGCCCGGGCTGTCCCTCTCCAAGAGGATGCTCCGGGACACCCAGCGCTGCCCCTGCCCTCAGGGGACCTTTGGGGACGTTTCCTTTGAGGGCAGCCCCCCGAGGAGGCGACGGGGACACCTTGGCGAGGGGCTCCGGGTGGGGTTTGCTGGGCGGGAGCCGTCGCCGCACGCCCGCGTCCCCCGGCAGCTTCTCGGTGGTGACGTTCTCGTCGTGGGGGTCAGAGCCTCGGTCCTTCTTGGCTGCCCGGGGCGGTTTGATGGAGGCTCCTGGGTGGATGAAGCTCTGTCAGATTCCCAGAAACTGGGATGGAGCAAAGGAGGAAAATCCTGGACTCACCGGAGCTCCTCCTGAGCGCTGGCCGGCCGGGGCCGGTGATTTTGTTGTAGGTGGAGTTGAGCAGCTCAAAGCCTTCATCCTCAATGGAAAGGCTGCCCTCCTCCTCCTCCTCCTCTCCCTCCTCCTCCTGCTCAGCCGATGGCATCTCGTGAGCAGAGAGGGAAGCCAGGGCGCTCCCGTCAGGCTGGAGGTTGAGGGTCCCCTGGGTGTCCTCCCACGGCCAAGGTGGCCCCAGGGCCGAGTCTGAGCTGGTGAGTCTGGAGTCCTGAGAAAAGGAGAAGGGAAAAAATGAAGTTTGAAGGGTTCACTTATTTTTCTGCCCTTTTCTCCTCGATGGGCTGCCCAGGGAGGTGGCGGAGTTGCCAGACCTGGGGGTGTCCAAGGACATGGCACTCGGTGCTCTGGGTGATAAGGGGGGCATTGGGCACAGGTTGGACTCGATGACCTTGGAGGCCATTTCCAACCCTAATGATTCTGTAATTCCCAATGTCCCACGTGCAGGAAAACTGCTGGGGGAGCGAGGCAGGGCACAGCTGGTGAGGCCCAGGCCCGAGCCCTCAAATTCTGGGACAATTCATCCAGAATGAGCAGGACACTTCACCCAGCTACAAACCAAAACTCTCCTTCCATGAGGGACACGAGCTGCTCTGGGCACCCTGTGCCAGGGCCTGCCCACCCTCCCAGGGAACAATTCCTGCCCAATATCCCATCCATCGCTGCCCTCTGGCAGTGGGAAGCCATTCCCTGCGTCCTGGCCCTCCAGCCCTTGTCCCCAGTCCCTCCCCAGCTCTCCTGGAGCCCCTTCAGGCCCTGGGAGGGGCTCTAAGCTCTCCCTGGAGCCCCCAGAGATCCAATCCTGAGGGCAGTTCCTGAAACGCTCACGGCAAATGTACAAAGTGACACCAGGGATCAATCCGCCCCTTCAGCCTCTGGTTTTTGCTGTTCCTGCCCATCCCAAGGCTCCTGCTGTTCTCCTGGGGGGTGGCACCAGCATTTGGAGCCCCCAGCCCACAGCTTCCCCCGGGAGCAGCTGCAAACCCCCTGGGATGGGCAGGGCCAAAGGCACTGGGCCGGGAGCAGCTCCCGGGTGCTTCCAGCGATTTAATCCAAGGCAGAGGCTCCAAGGGGCTCTCTCTGCCCTCAGCTGCCCCCTGGGATGGTCCCAGAGGTCTCAAGGGCTCTGTCAGCCCCGCAACCTCCAGCAGAGCCCAGGCACCGCCCAGGGATGGGGGAAACTGCAACGCTGGGAGAAATCTCCACACTCGAGACAAAACCACGGACTGTGGGGAAGGAGCTGAACTCCATCAAAATCCCACCAACTTCTCCACCCAGCACCAGTGGCTTGGGCTGGTGGGTGGGTGTGGAGGTGCTGCACCCCTCCTGGAGCAGCCGCAGCATTTCCAGGGCTCCAGCCCTGCCTGGAGGCTGCCCCAGGGCTCCGCGGGGCACGGACAGCGCCTGGCACTGCCAGCGGGTGGCACCGGGCCGGGCTGGTGGCTCCTGGCGGAGGAGCTGCTCAGGAACCACCCGCGAGGAGTCACTAGAGGGAGATGCAGCCCCACGCTCGCCTCGCAGGGCCGGGAAGGAGCCCTGGAGACTCCTTCCCATCCTTCTTCCCACCCTTCTTCCCATCCATCTTCCCATCCTTGTTCCCCGTTCCATGGCTGAGCCCATCCGGCTCCGCTTGTGCCCAGCGCTTGGCAGCACCAGGGGGATTTGCAGGAGCAGCAAGAAGGAAAAGAACGATTTCCCTGCCAGGAGTGGGGATCCTCCAGCGAGAACCCCACGGTCCCAGTGGAGCCAAGCCCCGTTTGTGATGACCACGGGAGGCAGAGCAGCTCCAAAGGCAGCAGGAGCTGCTGAAGCTTTGACTCTGCTGCCATCAGATGGGAGATTTCCAAGCTCTTCCCATCCCAAGTGGAGGGGAAAATGTTATTTTTTAAAATTTTTAAATTCTTTTAATTTTAAATTTTTAAATTTTTTATTTTTTAAATTTTTTAATTTTTAGATTTTTAATTTTTAAATATTTTTATTTTAAAAATTTTTAACTTTTCATATTTTTTACTTTTCATATTTCAACTCTGAAGTGTTTCTTCCAAAAACAGCTGGCATGCTTTGCTCCCAGTTATCAAAACATATTTTGGGGTTGTCTTGTCTTTTTTTTGTTATATGTAATTTTTTGTAATTTGTTATAATGATAACAATTTAAATTTAAATTGACTTTGATTTCAAGCTTCCATGCACAATTGATTTCGCAAGCTGAAATCCATGCCAAACGAGAAAAAAATCTGGGGTTTTTTGGATTTTGGGTTTTTTTAAAATATCAAAACGAGGTGTTTTGACAATCTTTTTTTCCCTTCCAAAATCTGCCACAAACAGACTCGTCCACATGAGAAATTCCTGAAGGAGCTGACAGGAAAGATGGAGAGAGACAATTTCCAAGGGCTGGAGGGACAGGACCCAGGGAATGGCTGTTAACTGCCAGAGGGCAGCGATGGATGGGATATTGGGCAGGAATTCCTGGCTGGGAGGGTGTGAGGGGCTGGGATGGAATTCCCAGAGCAGCTGTGGCTGCCCCTGGATCCCTGGCAGTGCCCAAGGCCAGGCTGGACATTGGGGCTGGGAGCAGCCTGGGACAGTGGGAGGTGTCCCTGCCATGGCAGGGGTGGCACTGGATGAGTTCAAGGTCCCTCCAACCCAAACCATTCCACAATTTCGTGATCCCTTGGCCTCTCCTGCTGCTCCAGCCCCTTCCCAGCTCCGTTCCCTTCCCTGGACACGCTCCAGCCCCTCAAGGTCCTTTCTGAAGTCAAGAACCCAAAAGTGACCCCAGGATTCCAGGAGTCAGCAGTGTCCAGCACAGGGAGAAACTGCTGGGATTGGGGTTGAGCCTCTCTGGGGTTGGACTCGGTGATTTTTGGGATCCTTTCCAGATTAAATCATTTCCTTGGACTAAAAGCAGCCCCAGTTCATCCAGGTGAGCCCTGCACAGCCACACATCACCCAGCAGGGATGGGCTGGGGTTACCTAATTAAGGGAAGAGTTACCAGAATTCAATCAGGTAGGGATGGGTTGGGGTTACCTAATTAAGAGTTACCCGGAATTCCATCAGCCTTCCCAAACCCACCGGAATCAATGGATTCAGTTGCATGAGGGGAAAACCCTCCAGAGGCTCCCTCAAGCAATGTAACAGCCAAATTTCAAATGCAATTAGGAGCCGCCCTGTCATTACTTTAACGACCGTGGTTTGTGGTGCTGTTTCTGTTTGAGCAGGATGGCTGCGAGCTGGGGCTGGGCAGGAAAGAGCTGTCACAGAGAGACTCTAAAACAACACCTTTTAAAAACCCTTTCTAAGCTAATATCATTTTAAAAAAAAAACAAACTAGTTTATTTTACAAAGTCCTTTCGGGCAAGAAATCAAATCGAGAGCTGCGGAAAAACCATCCTGGCTAAAGCTCAACTCCATCATTTGTCCATCCTAAAATGGGTTCAGCTCAGCATTGTGAGCAACCACGTCCCCTGCAAGGTCACCTTCCCCAAAAAAGCCAGAGGGGAAGGAAGGGACCTGGAATTCCTCCTCAGACTCTGATGCCTTAAGATTCAGTTTTTATATTTTTTATATGCTGCCCTGCTTTAGTGTGGAACTCTCACACTCCCCACGGGCTGGGAGCTCCTGTTCTCCCATCCTGCTCAGACACAACAAATCCTCTCCAGGCTGCACTCAAGGACACCTCGTTGGCCCAGGCCCCCAAAGATGGAAACGGAGCCTCTAAAAGGGGGGACAGACTTGGGCTCAATTCCATCATCCCCTGCAATTGTCACTGGAGAATGAACCCTGATCTGGGAATGGATCCAAACTGATCCAAGTGGAGCAAACTCGTGCCCCGGGGTCCATCTTGGGTGTGGCCTCTCCCGGAGAGGCTCTGAGTGCCCGAGGTGTCCCTATTGAAGGCCCTGCAATAAATCCCCATTTTATTCTCTCAATCCTGTCTGGCCTCTGCTCTAGGGAGCCTCTCCAAGGCATCAGCTCCATCCAAAATCCCCTGAACAACCCAAAAAAGCTCAATGCTTGGCCAGAGGTGCTGCAGCTCCTCCCCAGCACCCGGCTCCTGTGGGATGTCCAGAAGAGATTTCAGGATGGGCTGAACCCCAAGAGGGACACACGGCCCCACATGAGCCAGGCAGGCACCACCAAAACCTGGGACTGAGGGAGAGCCACCAGGCCATGATGGCCTCACTGCCACCTGGAGCTGCCTCCTAATACAGACCTTTGCTGATAATGAAAAGTGAAATTATTGAGTCACAGAAACACCCACCGGAGGCAGGGAAGGGAGGATTTGGGCCCTGGGTCAGACTTGTGCTCGGCTCGGGGAGCCAGGGAAGGGCAGAGGGGCGGGAGCAGCTCGAGGCTTCCCCTGGGGAGGGATTCACCTGCTCCACAAAGGGCAAGGACAGCCAGGTTCAAGGCACGAGGAGCTCCAGCAGGAGGAAAACCTGGATGGCTGAGTTCACATTCCCTGCTCTGATCCTACATTCCCTCCTCTGTCCAATTCCACATTCACCTCTCTGGCTGATCCCCCATTCCCTGCTCTGTTTCCATATTCCCTGCTATGGCTGATTCCACATTCCCCGCTCTGATTCCACATTCTCTGCTCTGATTCCACGTTCCCCGCTCTGGATGATTCCACACTCCCTGCTCTGGCTGATTCCACATTCCCTGCTCTGATTCCGCATTCCCCACTCTGGATGATCCCCCATTCCCTGCTCTGATTCCACATTCCCTGCTATGGATTATTTCACACTCCCTGCTCTGGCTGATTCCACGTATCCTGCTCTGATCCCACATTCCCCTCTATGGCTGATCCCACATTTCCTTCTCTGTCTGATCCCACATCCTCTGCTTTGGCTGATTCCACATTCCCTGTTCTGACTGATTTCACACTCCCTGCTCTGTTCAATTCCACATTCCCCTCTCTGGCTGATTCCACAGTCCCTGCTCTTATCCCACATTCCCCTCTCTGGCTGATCCCACATTTCCTGCTCTGATCCCACATTTCCTGCTCTGATCCCACATTCCCTGTTCTGTCCAATCCTACACTCCCCTCTCTGGCTGATCCCACATTCCCTGTTCTGTCCAATCCTACATTCCCCTCTCTGGCTGATCCCCCATTCCCTGCTCACCCCCAGCCCCATCTCCAGCAGGAGCTCAGTGTCCAGCTGCTCACAGTGCCCTGGACCCCACCGGCCACATTCCCTGCCAGCTTTTCCAGGCCATTTTCCCCTCTGCATCCCCGGCTGCTGCCATGGACACTGCTGTCCACGGGCTGCCGTGGGAATGCCCGGAGCAGGAAAACCCTTAAAATCAGCAGGTTGTTACTTGGATTTTTATTTTAAATTATTTTCCTGTTCAAATGCTAAAAAAAGAGAGGCCACTTGATGAGCAGCTGTCCCAGGCAAATGATCAATTGCAAGGGTTGCAATTAATCAATTGAAATAAAATAAATTAGTGGAGGTATCGCTCCACACAGAGAATCAGGGGGAGGACTCCAAACAGCAAACAGAGGTGCAAAGCCACCTGTCCCCACAGGACAGCAGCTCCCTCGAGGGGAACACCGGGAATATTTGTTTGCAGCAGTACCTGGAAAGGATGAAACCCACAGCCCTTTCTTTTGAAGCTGAAATAAAGAAATAAAGAGTTGAAATAAAGACTTTTTCTTTCAGAAATTCAACCGTGAAGCGGTGCAGCTTTGATGTTACGTTTTTGGTGCTTTGGGGGTTTTCTGATTAAAAGCAGTTCTTGAAGTACACCTTTAATGGTGAAAAAAAAAAAATCAATGGACATCAGCCTCCCAGCTCGATCCATATTTCTCCCTCCAACCAATTTATCTGGTTTTGACCCAAAGTGGTAATTCCCATAAAACACATTTTGGAGTCAATGAATGCCCAGGATTGCAAAGTTCCAGCTACAGCCACACGGAAGAGGACTTGGTGCTTTGTTTTGTGCACCTTGAAGTGGAAAATTAATGGAAGAAAGCAGCACCTCTCCACTCCACGGGGCTGGAGGATTAAACCCTGGGGCACAAAAAGCCAAAAATTCAAAAAGCAGTTTCTCAAAGGAGAGTTGTCTGTGGGTACCAGCTGGCAGGTGGTGCCATGGAATGGTTTGGGTTGGAAATTACCTTAAATCCCATCCCATTCCATGGGCAGGGACACCTTCCATAGGCCGGGTTGCTCAGATTTCCATCCAGGTGGAAAAGTGTGGTGAGAATTCCCAAATCTTTTTAACCACGAGCTGCAGGAGCAGGAGCTGATGTGTTTGGGTTCTCAGGAGATGACGCCGGTGCTGAACAGCCCCACGGGATGTGCCAGCCTGGGAATCCCAGTGGGAAGCCACATCCAGGCCTGGCAGCTGGCACTGAACGCCCGGAATTCCCACAGACAAGGGGGTTTTAATTCACCGTTTGACATGGGAAAGGTCCACACTGGAAACTCCCATCGGGGAAAAGGGGCTCCGAGTAAAAGTGGCTGAGGAATATTGGTTTGTGTAAACACAACTGAAAGCCAAGATCAATAGAATCCATCCCTGCTCCTCCAAACAGGCCAAATTTAGAGGAGAACCAGCTGAGAGGGACAAATTGGGAACAGTCCAAAAGCGTGAGAGCCGAGCGAGCCACAAGGGTTTGGACTCCCAGGAATTCCAGCTGGGAAGAGGGGAAGGAGCCCAGATTGAAAGCAGCCATTAAGGATGATAAAACAGAAGGGGGAAAAAAAAGAAGAAGGAATTGGCAGGTGACAAGCAAGGCAGGGTCTGTGATTGGCAGGAAATTGGATTAAACAAGGAAAATAAAGGAGGAGAAGTCTCTGGCCCAGGCACATCCTGGGTCCCCATCGTCACCGGCCACGTGGCAGAGACAGAACCACAGCGGCGACGTGGGAAGAGCTGGAGAATCCCCATGCTGGCCACATTCAGAAAATCCAGATGACACCACCAAAGACAACGAAATGCTCCCCATTCCGGAGGTGATGAGGAGCAGGGGTTTCTCACTCCCAGCCCCACAATCCAACCCCAAAAGCATTAAAAGCTCCGGCTCTCCCCAACACGAGCGCTGAATTTTCATTTTGGCTCCGAGAGCTGGGGAAGCTCCAGGGGACTGACTGGGAAAAGGCTTTGTGTTGTGCCAATATGGAATTGAAAAGAAAAAAAAAAAGGCAAAAAAAAGGCGAACAGGAAACTTTGAGTAATTACAGAGCTGTTCCCTCAAGCTCAAGGAAAATAACAGAGCAACTGATATGGGGCTCATTAATAAGGAAACCGCAGATATGTAATTAATGCCGTGGTTTTGGAGAGAGTTGCTAACTTGGAGTTGCCTGAGGAGCCAAAGGGTGTTTTATTGACAAAGATAACAGAGCTGCTGGACCTCTGGGGGACTTTTCAGCCAACACCATGCTCCAAAAACTCCTAAATGGCTTTAACGGGGTTAAGGCCCAGCTTGGAGCATCCCTGTTTGACAACCAGCACAACATCCTGCCCTGATTTCCAGCTGGGTCAGGCTGGATAAAACCCAGTTCAGAGCTCAGGGTCCTCTCAGAAAACAGATTTGTTGTTAAAAGTAGCCTCTTCCATCTGACCGCCAAAGGTACAACGGGATTCACTCAAGCTCAAGATCAGAGACAATTTGAAATTATTTTTTTCCCAGCTCCTGGAATAGGCTGCATCATAGGGGGAAAAAAGGGGAGGAAAAAAGGGGGGGAAAAAGGGGGGGAAAAAGGGAAGGAAAA
This sequence comes from Pomatostomus ruficeps, assembly GCA_013400735.1. Taxonomy (NCBI): domain Eukaryota; kingdom Metazoa; phylum Chordata; class Aves; order Passeriformes; family Timaliidae; genus Pomatostomus; species Pomatostomus ruficeps. The sequence continues at coordinate 9,289 of VYZT01049433.1, forward strand.
GCCCATTCCTAAGTGGCCTCAGCAGGGCAGGGCTCTGCTCAGGGATGTGGCTCCCTGAGGACAGGGCCGTGAAGCTGCAGCAGGACGCAGGGCACTGGCAGGAAGAACACCGGCCTGGGAAGCTTCTGGAGAAGCTGATGATCACCCAAGGCCTTGCTGCCACACCTCTGGCAGGTGAGGAGCCCTGAAAGTCAGCGAGGGCACAAGAGCTGTCCCCAGGCAGGAGGTCAGGCCATGAAAGGTCGGAGAGCAGCGGGAATTCCCACCAGAAGGTGCCTCAGGGCCTGGCTGGGTATAACAGCACTGCGGTGTGGGGGTTAAAGACCTCTGGGGTTCAGCTCCATGGATTCCTTTCATTACATTCACCCCACAGCGGGTTAGAGGGACAATGAATTATCCTAACAGACCTGATCCTGCTGGAGAAACTGGATTGGGAGCTCTGCAGGGGCTGAGGTATCAGAGCTGTCAGGAGCAACATCTCGAGACAAGGCCTGAGAGCAGGGAGGGAGCTGGGCCCGGCTGTCAGCCACGCTCCCCTGGGATATTTGGGATTATCCCGGGTTATCCCAGCAGCCCCAGAGTTCCGGGGGAACAGCAGGGACAGATCCCCATGAGGGCTGGTTTTGGTCAGTCAGGATGGGCTGAGCCCAAGCCTTTGTGAGGGGTTTTTGAAAGCCCAGCACCAGGAATGTGGGCAAGGCCTTACTCCCAGAGGCTCCAGACTGCTCTGGTTTGACAGGAAGGATGGAATTTTGGGACTGAGGGAGCCTGAAGGAGCGATTCCCACACCGGCTGTGCTCACTGACAAACCTGAGCACGGAAGGACAGAGGTGCCACAACCCAACTGAGCCTTTCCACAGAGCCCTCACGGCATTTTTAAATCAAGAAGTTTCCAAACTTTTCCTGCCCAGATCATGAAACCTGTGAAGTTTTAACTCTTCAGAAATCTGTGGGATTTAAGCTTTGATTGATTGTTGAATGGCTTTAGGATCCCAGGTTCAGCTGCCTTGGAAAAGCCGTTCAGTTCAGGACCCAGCTCAGCCGTCCTGCTCACGTGTAGGACAGGCAGTCCAAGAGAAAATAAAAAACAGGAGAAATGGCTCAACACCATCCACGTCCCAAAGATTGCTTGGAAATGACAATTTATCCTTCAACAAAAACCAAAACAAACAACAACAACAACAAAAAAAACCAAACAAAAAGGCAAAAAAGCACCCCAAAAAAGCACAAAACAACCCCAAAAAAACAAGAACAACAACAACAAAAAAAAAAAAAA
>VYZT01049433.1:11140-32097 GCA_013400735.1 Pomatostomus ruficeps
TTCCCCTCAGGATGTGTCTGCACGGACTCAAACAACAAAGCTTGGCTGAAAACCCCGAATGAAGCAGGGACACAAAGCCAGCCTCGCTCAGAGCGCTGCCCCGTGTCCCCAGCATGTGCAAAAAGCTGGGGACAGCAGCTCCAGGCTGGGGACAGCAGCTCCAAGGAGGAGCTCAGCACCAGAGGAACAGGGGAGCAGCCACCCCTCTGCCAGCACCACATCCCAGGAAACCACGCCAAGGAGGGCCCCAGGACCCTCCCATGGAGAGCTCCAGCCCTTCCCACCCCTCAGTGACAGCAGGGGGACCCTGGGAGATCCATAGTGGCATCACACCCCACTGGGGGCAGGAGCAGTGGTCATCCAGCCTCCTGCTTGATCCCAATCCTGCCGCCCTGCTGACCTCACCTCCTTCCCTCCAGGCTGATCCAGCCCAGCTCGGCTCCCAGAGGGATCCACAAATCCTCTGGGCACCTCATTCCCTGCTCCTCCACCACCCCTCTGGCTCCCCACAGACGCTCGGGAAGGTCACCGGAGCGCTGACCGTGACCCCCAGCAGGTCTGGGACATGGCCAGGTACACCCAAACCATTAAAGAGAGAAGTTGCAAGAAAGAAAATAACAACATCAGCCAAGGAAATAATAATTAGTGGCCTCATCTGGGTATTTTGGCTTTGCCTCATTGCTCATTAGAGCCACTCCTGTCCCCAGGAGATGCCCTGGGGGTGACAGCAGAGGGACACGAGGAAGGACAATGCAGGAGTCATACCTGAGCAGATGAATCCTGGATTTCATTGGTTTCCTTTGGCACCTGGACAGTTGGAGAGAGGAAAGAGGGGAAAACATCACTGCCCAGGGAGCAGCACTGCCTTCAGCCTGGGCTTGGTGTTGGCTCCAGGATGGAGGAATTCCTCTGCTGGCACAGGGAGCATCCAGGGAATGCACAGGGGGAGCCAATCCTTCACAGCAACACCAGGGAATGGCTTCTGATTAAACCTCTCAGGAGTTTGGGTGGGTTTGGGCAGTTTTGGTGATTTGGAAGCTCCTCAGTCCCGAGGGGGGGTAGCAAGGGATGGGGGCAGAATTATCCCCGGGGTCCCCCCTGCAGGCAATTCACTGACGCTTAAAGAGAAATGTTCTCCTTGATGGGTGAAACCCCAGAGCCATTCAGGGATGAGCTCCAGGCCTCCAGAGCTCGGGATAATACAGGTTTGACTTTGGGATGACTGGGGTTACACTGGACACTCGGACACTCCCTCAGGGCAGGAGGGAATCAGAGTGACCGGCTCTGCACTGCACCCGGACTTCCCCACGCTCCCTGGCCAAACCAGCTCCTTCTTAATCCCTCACAATCAGGGCTTTCCCAAAAATCCTCCCAAAAATCCTCCACCTAAAATAATCACCAGCCCATGGTGGGAGTGCAGCAGCTACCACAGGGCTGTCCCAGGTGTCACTGCTCCCCGTTCCCAGCTGCCTCCAGCATCCCAAAGGAAACCTTGGCCAGGAGCCGGCACAGATGCTCCATCCCACACCCATTTCCCTCCCTTGGCACTGCCCGTTCCCAGCTGCTGTCCCAGCTCCAGCCCACAGGGACGGGTGTCACACACGGGAGACTCGTGCCAAGCGCTGACATCCAGCCCTGCCTCTCTCCAGCTTTTTCCAGGCTCCTATGGAGCACTTCCTATGAACACACCTGGCCTGGGATGTGAGGAATGTCCCTGGGCCAGCTCCAGCTCCTGAGGAGAGCCCGGGTACTCCGTGTTTTGGGGGATTTAGGGGGTGATCTGGGCTTTCTGACATGGGTAACTGTTGAAAATTTGTTGAACGCTGCCATGAAAGCAAAGTCCCCCAAATTCCCGTTTCCCGGCAATGCCGGAGGAACACAGGGCCAGCCTTTGGCAGGATGATGCACCAAAGGGTGCAGTGCTGCTGGGAGGGGGCCAGAATTCCAGAGTGGTGCCCAATTCCCAGGACAGCATTCAGCTCCTCCCAGCAGCACAGCCCCAGCTGCAGCATTACTCAAAGCTCACAGTGTCACACACAGCAGCACGTCCAGTCATTCCCACCCCCGGGCCTTCCCTGGATCCCAAACCCTCCCTTTACCTCACTCTCCTTGGCACCAAATCCATCTGTGACTTAAAGGGATGGGAAAGCACCACCCCACCCCCGGGCATCCCACCCCAATCCGGAGATCCCAGCACTTCCAGGCTGCATTAACACCCTGAGTTGGGCCTTTCATCGGAATCAGGTGACACCAGGGAAAAGCTTGGCCCAGCAGCCCCTAAATTTGTCAGCTGTCCCCAGCCACACCTCTGGCCAGGCTGTTGGGGGCTCCCACGGGGGCCTGGCGAGGCTGAAGGAGCCGGGGCAGGTGGAGTTGTAGCTGTGGCAGTGCTCGGCGGCCGCTGCGGGGTCTCCCATCACGAAGGTCAGCTGCTGGAGAGCGCCCTGGAGGAGACACAGGAGCCAGAGTTTATCCCCTGCTTCCTCCAGGGGAGAGGGAAAAGCCTGGAAGGGCCTGCAGGGGAGGTTATCCCCAGCTTCTCAAAGGCAGGGATTTCTTCTCAGGATGGTTTGGGCAACGAATGTTCCCTCTCCAGCTTCAGGAGTTGGATGCAAAGATATCCCAGGCAGGGACCCCTCCCACTGTCCCCGGCTGCTCCAGCCTGGCCTTGGGCACTGCCGGGGATCCAGGGGCAGCCACAGCTGCTCTGGAAATTCCATCCCAGCCCCTCCCCATGCTCCCAGGGAACAATTCCTTCCCCATATCCCATCCGTCGCTGCCCTCTGGCAGTCTGAAGCCACTGGACACTCTCTCCAACCAGACCTTTCCATGCCAACTGCACAGAGACTCCTCAAGGCCCAAGTCACGGCCAGCACCAGAGGATGAGTGGAAGCCAAGCCCAGAGGTGACCTCACTGCTGCCCCTTGTGCTGCCCTGACCCAAACCCACGCCCTCTGCAGAACCCCAAACCTTAGCCAAGTTCATCCTGCCCAAGCATGGAAATAAAGGTTGTTTTGGGAACAGAAAACGGTGGAAATGGATTCCTCCAGAGGGAACTTGTAACCTCATTCATGCAGTGAGAGGAGACCCGGCACAGCTCTCACCTTAAAGGGGATCTCGAAGGACTCAACGAGGCCTCCGAGGACGATCAGCCCCTGGGTGCTCACTCCCATCCCAAAGTAGTTGGACCAGCTCACCCTGTCCACCAGCCGGCAGTCCACGTGCAGCTCCAGCCTCTCCAGGGAGATGCCCAGCGCCACTTGGTGCCAGCGCCCGTCGCCCAGGAAGGACACCGGGAACCTGGGGGAACGGGAAGAGGCAGAACAGGAAACTCCATCCCACACCTTACCCAGGACCAGGCTTCACCCCTCAGCAGCTCGCAGGGTTCCCCAGGGATCCATCCTTGTGCAGACACCAGGAACAATCCTGGAATTGTTACAACACCATCACTTGTTTTTCAGGGATTTGGGGACATCCAGAACGGCTTGAGGCATCTGAGAAATGCCTGGGGTTTGTGTCTTTTTATCCCCAGAGACTCAATTTTTATTTTATTTTTATTTGTTTTCCAGAGCTGCACCATTTTGGCAGAGCAGGGTTTGGCAGTGACAACCTGCACCAGCTCTGAGGGACATCACCCTCCTCCACTGCCCAATGCCCACCAGGGTGGGAAACCCCAGCCCCGGCCTTGGGAGGAGGAAAGGAAGGGTGGAAAGGCAGGAAAACGGCACCTGGGCCGGGACTTACTCGTAGTGTCTCCTCCTGGTGGTGACAAAGACCAGGGCGTGGGGGGTGACCCTGATCTGGAAGAGCACGTGGCTGCGGTGGCTGAGGATGGTCAGCAGGCTGGTGTCCTCCTGCAGGGCGTACCTGAGCTTCAGCAGCACGCTCAGCTCGTCCGCAAACCTGGTGGGAACAGGGCATGGGTGGCACCATGGGCTGACCTCTTAGGGTCAAAAAATCCAAGTCACGGTGCAAATGAATGCAGCGAGAATGAAAAATAAAGAGAAATAAGAGCTAAGAGTTGTTCCAGTTGTGAGGTTCACAGAGAAGCAGCCAGGCCTGAATCAGCACTGCCCACACAGCCTCAGCACAGGGTGAGGGGCTGTGCCAAAGTGGAGGACCCAACCAGGAACAATCCAAGAATCCAGGATGGTTTGGGTTGGAGGAAACCTTAAAGCTCATCTCAGGGGCGGGGACACCTCCCACCATCCCAGGATGTTCCAATCCCCATCCAACCCGGCCTTGGACACTGCCAGGGATGGGGCAAAGTGTTCCAAAATGTCAGAAATGAAGGAAGCCCTGAGCTCAGAGGGGCTGAGTTATCGCTGTGTCATTGTGGAATGGGCTCCCCAAGGAGCTCCCCAAACCAACAGCCCCACCTCCGATGACTTTGGAGCCCCACGACCCTGATGCCTGAGCAGAGGCTCCCTGGAGCAGAGGCCAGACAGGATGAAGAGAATAAAATGGGGATTTATTGCAGGGCCTTCAATAGGGACACCTCGGGCACTCAGAGCCTCTCCGGGAGAGGCCACACCCAAGATGGACCCCGGGGCACCAGTTTGCTCCACTTGGATCAGTTTGGATCCATTCCCAGATCAGGGTTCATTCTCCAGTGACAATTTCAGGGGATGATGGAATTGAGCCCAAGTCTGTCCCCCCTTTTGGAGGCTCCGTTTCCATCTTTGGGGGCCTGGGCCAACGAGGTGTCCTTGAGTGCAGCCTGGAGAGGATTTGTTGTGTCTGAGCAGGATGGGAGAACAGGAGCTCCCAGCCCGTGGGGAGTGGGAGAGTCACACACTAAAGCAGGGCCGGGGCTGGGAATATAAAAGCTGAATCTTGAGGCATCACCCCCAGCCCCAGCCCCAGCAGGGAGGTTACCTGTCTCCAAAGGCCTCCCTGGTGGGGATGTTGAGGGTCGCATACTGCCCGATCTCCAGCGTCCTGCACTTGCCGTGGTCGTAGCCAAAGGAAACGTTGCTGAGGTCCTGGGCATGCAGAGTGATTTTGTCCAGCAGGTTCACCTCATCTGCATTGGGGGAGGAGAGAGAGATGCTCAGGAGGCTGAGAAACCTCCACTGCAGGGCTCTGCTCTGTCTGTTTTTCATCAAAAGGAACACGGACAAACTGGATGACAGACAAAACCCCCAGGAAGAAGAGCGTAAATTTGGATAAATTAAAATTCAGGTTAAAATCCAGCACACAAATTCAGCCAACTCAGACCACAAAAGCCATTCAGACAACTCCATGTGCAGCCAGGTGAGATTTTTGAATCACAAGATGAGTTTCGAGGTCAGTGCCCCAAAGGCAGGACAGGCCATTCCTTCCCCAGCACTGGTGGGACCTTTGGAGCCACGGAGTTGGGATGCTCAGGGCTGCAGAGCAGAGCTCGGGACATAAATGTCCCAAACCACGAGTCCTGGAGCAGCTGGGGACAGGAATCCTGCTCGTCCCTTCCCAAACTCCTTTGCTGATGTTGTAAATAAAGCACTGGACCGAGCAGTGGGGAGAAGCTGCTGTGTCCTGACCCAAGCACGGGGACGCCCCTCTCTGCCCAAAGCAGTGTCCAGCCCTATCCAAGGTCAGAAATTCCAGAGGGAATTCCCGGGAAGGAAAGGATCCACGCTCAGAACGTGCTGTGAACACTCAAGATGGTTTGGACAGGGGGAGAGCTCCTGCCCTGGGCTGTTTGGCAGCACCGTGAGAAGTTTTCACTCCCTTGGCGAACGCAGAATTTCCCTTTCCAAGTCCGTCTTTAACTAAAGGATCTTTGGACTACGGGAATACCTGAGGAAAAAATCGTTTAAAATTTCACAATTTCTTGTTCCTCTTCATCAGCAAAAAGACTTGCAGACCTCTGGCTCTACCCAGACATCTCCGGCCAGGTCCCTCTGGTGTGACGACCACCCTGCCACCAGCAAGGAGTGGGGACAAGGGACAGACTCTGACCAACACTCTTGGTCCAGCCTCACAGGATCACTCCAGCCCCCCTTTCCTAGGAGGGTCTGGACAATCCCACTCGATGATTTGTCAGTGGGAATTGTGCCAGCGCCATCTGCACGAGCATCTGCCAAGGCTTGGGAAGCATCCAGCCCCTCCATTCCCCGGAATTCCCGCTGTGGATGAGGCGTGAGATTTATCTGAGGACAGACAAACAGCCCCGGGCACGCTGCGCCCTGCCAGGAGATATCCACACCCCGGAGAGGGAAAATGACAAATCAATCGGGCAGGAAGCAGCTTTGAGCCACTCCAGACACTCGGGTGTCACTCCTGCCACCGCCTCCTCGGAGGATCTGCATGGGAAAGGGCCCTGTGATGGGAAGGAGGGGAGGGAATGGAGGAGATGTGGCTGTTTGGGGGAATTGGGATTTCACCTGGGATTTTCCCAGCTCCCCACATGGACACAGCATCCCCAGGTTTCCAGGCTCCGCAGAATGAAGGTACAACAACCTTTGGCAGCAGAAACACCAAAAACCTGGGACCAAGCCAGAGGGGGCAGGGCTGAGCCCCTGGGAGCCCTGAGCAGCCAAAAACCCCCAAAGGCAGAGCCAGCCGAGTTTATCAGCGCAGCATGGGAATGAATCCCAGACCAAACACAGCTCATGGGGGGAAAAATATCAGGAATGTTTGTCCCCTCTCAGTCCCAAGCTTTTTTGGGAGGTGATTTCCTCCCATCCATGGATGTGCCAGGACCTGCACAATTCCATCTCCAGGGGCTGCAGGGACCCCACCAGGGCCCAGCTCTGCTGGGGATCACCGACAGTGAGAGTTCAGCAGGTCCTGTCAGGGATGAGCCTTCCTACAGCTGGAACAGCCCTGGGAACCACAGACGGGGAATATTCCAGGGAATATTCCCTGGGCAGGGCATGAGCTGAGCACTCCCAGCTTAGGTTCTGATCTCGGGGAACAAAAAGGGCAATGGTTTTAAAGTAAAAGATCGATTCATATTAGAGACAAGGAGTTTTTACAGTGAGGCTGGTTAAACACTGGCAGAGATTTCCCAGAGAAGCTGTGGCTGCCCCTGGATCCCTGGCAGTGCCCAAGGCCAAGCTGGACGGGGCTGGGAGCAGCCTGGGACAGTGGGAGGTGTCCCTGCCATGGCAGGGGTGGGATGGGATGGTTTTTAAGGTCCCTTCCAGCCCAAACCATAACAGGATCCCGAGAGTAGATTCCTGCACTGCCTGCAGCTCCTTGGCCCACAGTTCCGGGGCCGAAGCTGCTGCACAACGAGGCTGTTCCTGGCCCTGGGTTCAGCGCCCACCCAGCCTCGAAACCAAAGCTTTTCCTGCAGCTCCTCCCCGGGATCACCCAAGGGCCACCTCTCCCTCCAGGCACAGCCGGATTCGTGGTTCCCACAAGACCCTCAAGGATTTGCTGCACATTTCCAAGCAGATTTCTCTTCCCCCTCTGCCTGGAACTCTGGGAGCAGCCAGGCTGCTTCCCAGGGACACAGATTACCTGGGAAGCGATTCCCAGCTGCAGGGGCTGAGTCTCCAGCTGGGAGAGCAGGGTCACAGCCTTGCTGGGAGCACGTGAGTCCCAGACTGGTGGATACCAAAGCTGCTGAGTGCAGTTGCAGGCCAGGCTGTACATCTGCTACAGGAATTCGCTGTTTCCTTCACAAAAATCCCATTTTCTCAGGAGTTTTTAGCATTCCCATGGCTAAGTTGCTTTATCTTCCCAGCCAGGCTCCCTTCTCCTTCCAGAAGCCATCGGGGAGCAGCTCTGCTCACAAACGCTCCTTGTATCCTGCTGAGCACCCTGCACCCCCAGCACCCTTGTACCTCCACCCCGGACCCCAAAACAGAGCTCCCAGCCCGGCTGGGCTCTCCTGGGGCTCTCCTTGTCCATCCCACTGCCCATGGAGCACACCCAGCACCCCAAACCCACAGCTCTGCTGCTCAGCCTCTGCCCCAGCACCTCCAGAACAGCTCATTCTGCACAGGAAGGGAGATTCCTGGAGTCCAACTGCAGCTGCGGGAAGGCGGGATGACCCCGAATGAGGATACGGCAGCTGCAGGGAAAAGTAGGGTGAGTGGCAGGGAAAGGAGAGAGCTTTGGGAGCAGGGAAGGGTTTCGAAGCTGGTAAAGCCACGCAGAGATCACAGGAGAGTGGAAGGGGCAGCTCAGCCTTTGGATTTATCCTCCTCGGGGCAAATCCCAACTTGCTCCTGAAAGCAGCACAGGAATCTTCCCCGATATCCCAGTGCCAGGGAGGCTCCTGCAGGGCACTGGGGGACCCCAGGACTGGCAGTTCCCTGGTGACAGGCCCAGATTCCAAGGGGGAACTCCCCAGGCAGAGCCAGCCCCTGGGGAGATGCTCCCCAGGCAAGGAGAGCCGGGAATCAGGCCCGGATCCCTCGGGGAGCACAGGCAGTGGTGAGGGAAGTCCAGGCAGAAGCTGGGGTGGAAACCAGGCAGAGTGCAGGTCTAGAGTCCCCCAAGGGACAGAGAGCAAAAGGACCGGGAGAGAAATTCCATCCAGGGCAGGGCCATGGCCCAGCCAGGAGGAAAAGATTCCCGACTGAGCTTAAATGGGGCTGCTGGGATGAGGGGGGTCCCAGGTGAGGCTGCTTGGGGTCATTAAGGCCCATGAGTGCTCTCAGGGATCAGAGGGGTTTCAAAAGTGACTCCCCACCATCCCATCCCATCCCATCCCCGGGGCTGCATGCCAGATAAAAGCATTCCCTGAGGGGCAGCCCCAGTTGCAGACTCAGAAAAGTGACCACCCATGTTCCCCTCTGGCTTGTTTCAATGTGTAAAACTTACACTGAGCTTTATGTCCTCCCCAAATGAGGGGAAATTGTGTTAAACAACCCAAAGTTGGAGCCTTGGAGGGCTCCTCACAGGGGCTGCTAGGCTGTCACCTCCCCTGGATGTGGCACTGGTTGGAACCTGCAATAACAGGGCTGGCCCTGGGGACAAGCGCAGGGGACAGCCCTGGCTGGGAATGGAGCCGATGACCTCATGGGCCTTTCCTCGCTCTGATTCCTGCCAGGACTCTGCTCAGGATCACTCCAAACCCTGCATCAGAGAGGCTGGGACATTACAGCTAGCATTTAATCAGGAAGGCTCCTGCAGTAAGAGATGGAAAACCAGGGCTCCCTCCTGGGCTGGGCTTTCCTGGTACCATCCCTGAGCACCCGAACCAGCCCAGCCCTCCCAGCACACCCAGGCTCCTCCACCTGCCCCTGCCACCCCCCAGTCCAGCTCCTTTTGCTCTGGAAAAACGCTGGAGGTTGGGCCTGACTTTCTCTGGAGCCAGGGCAGCAAAAATGGCAGCTCCACACGGGTTTGGAATTGCCTGATGACTCCCCGTGATGCCATGAGGATTTTTTGACTTTTCTTTATATCCCTTTATATATTCTCAGTATTCTCAGCACACAGAGTTGTAATTTTTTTAGCCTGGTATCTGAGCCTGATTCTGCTGGGCAAGAAGACCAAACATCCTGGAGGCATCGCGGTTGGATGCTGGAAAATTCTACTCTGTCTTGAAGAACCAAGGTTTCAACCTTCTTCAGAACACATTTTGTAAACCAGGTTTAAGCCCCACCCAGGGAAAATACTTTAGAATGGGGAGATGTCACAGCATCCATTCAGGTTTCCCTGATGCCCGATCAGAGGCTCCCTAGAGCAGAGGCCAGACANGCATCCATTCAGGTTTCCCTGATGCCTGATCAGAGCTCCCTGGAACAGAGACAGGATTGAGAGAATAAAATGGGGATTGATTGCAGGGCCTTCAACAGGGACACCTCGGGCACTCAGAGCCTCTCCGGGAGAGGCCACACCCAAGCTGGACCCCGGGGCACCAGTTTGCTCCACTTGGATCAGTTTGGATCCATTCCCAGATCAGGGTTCATTCTCCAGTGACAATTGCAGGGGATGATGGAATTGAGCCCAAGTCTGTCCCCCCTTTTAGAGGCTCCGTTTCCATCTTTGGGGGCCTGGGCCAACGAGGTGTCCTTGAGTGCAGCCTGGAGAGGATTTGTTGTGTCTGAGCAGGATGGGAGAACAGGAGCTCCCAGCCCGTGGGGAGTTTGAGAGTCACACACTAAAGCAGGGCAGGGGCTGGGAATACAAAAACTGAATCCTGAGGCATCATCCCATTGGGGAATCTCTGTCAGATATAATAATTTATAAAGTCTATAAAACCTGTGTGTACACTGTGCGTGCATTTTGGCAGATCCCACCTTGCCGAGCTGCGCACCTAAAAACCCCTATTAAACACCGAGGTAAAAACCCTTTTATCCTCCAACCCTCCCTGGCTCATAATTTTAGGACCAAGGCTAAGGCATCACACTGAGCGAGGTCGAGGACACCTCAAAAAGGTTTTGTGGGCAGCTCTTCCTGCTTCTCCTCCCATCCCAGAATTTCAGTGCCGCCTGTGTCACTGCCAGTGCCACATTCACCTCCTGCTGCTCCCATTTCCCCCCTCACCCGACCATTCCCTGCCCAGGGCACCTCCAGAAGGCACCCGAGGTGAGCTCTGAGCTGCACAAGCTCAGCTCCCAGGGCTGGTTATGCAACAGGATTTCAACCTCCTCCTCCTCCTCCCTGCTCCGGAGAGCAGCGATAATTCGGGTTTGACCCCGTGGCTGCCAGTCCAAAGGGGACCGAGCCAAGGCAGGAAGAAAAGGAACAAGGACGTTTCCCACGGAGGATGCCGGAGCTATTGTGGCACAGTGAATGCAGCCACCCACCCACGGCGAGGACAGCGGGTTCCAGGGGAGCGAAACCTCCTCGGAAGAAAGGGCTCGGCTGCGCGCTTTGTGAGGACAGGAAAAACGGGAGCGCAGGTTCTCCTGGAGCTCATTACCCGGAGCTGCAGCTGTGCCGCCGCTCTTTGTGCCCGCCCGGCCCGGCGGGGTGGGGATGGGGCTTTTGGGGACAAAGCCCGGGCAGCAGGAAGGGCTGCGGGCAGGCGGGATGACCCCGAATGAGGATACGGCGGCTGCGGGGAAAAGTAGGGCAAGAGGCAGGGAAAGGAGAGAGCTTTGGGAGCAGGGAAGGGTTTCGGGGCTGCTGAAGCCATGGAGAGATCACAGGAGAGTGGAAGGGGCAGCTCAGCCTTTGGATTTATCCTCCTCGGGGCAAATCCCAACTCTCCAAGCTGTGAGACGGCATAAAAACCTCATCCCGTTAACTGAGGGGGAGAGGATGTGTCGGAGAGATTGTCCCCTGCCCTCGATTGTCCCCTGCAGGACCCCAGGGTGTGTGATGGACACGGAAAGGGTTGGGAACAGGGAGCAAATGGAGATCCTGGAAGCTGGGAAAGGAAACTCTTCTGAAGGCGGCGCTGGGAGGGCAGCTCACAGGGGTGAGCTGCTCTGCAGGGTTTGCTGGCCTGCCTCGCTTTGGGGTTTTTAACAGGAAACCCCAAAAGAAGCCATTTCCAGCCTTCCCAAGATGTGCGGAGAGATCCCAGAATCGTGACACAGTTTGGGTTGGAAGGGACCTTTAGAGGTCACCTCATCCCACCCCACAGAGCCCTCAGAGCTGCTCATCCAGCTCCTTCCTGGGCAGCCACCAGGGTTAACCCCACCCGGGGCTCCTGGGAGGGGCTCTGGTGTCCCCCCACTCACGCCTGGGGACATTTTCCATCCCCTGCTCTCCACATTTCCCCTCCAGCTCCTCCTTCCTCTGCTCGGTGCCTTCACCTCCCGTCCCCTCCTGGAGCACTGGCAGCGAACGCTCCTGGGCCGAGCTCAAACCTTCCCTCAGCTCAGCTCAAACGCCACAGAAATGATGTTTGAGCCACGTTCAGGGCTTAAAAGCTTTAGCTGGAGGGGCAATTCAACGTGGTTTTAATTTAAATCCCCACACAATCACTCCTCAACCTGTTCGAGTTGGCCTTGCAGCAATTAAATTAATTACTGAATTACAGGGAAGCAGCATTGGAATTGCCTAATCCAGCGGGTTCTATGGGATTCATTTAAAAACAGCTCCAAACATCCCAATAAAACTTGTGTGACACTGAGTGGGGACAAGAGCCATAAACATTGGCCCTCACTGCCGCTGCCGCTGGTAAATAAACTTCTCTTTATTGCTCCATTGTCAAAGTCAATTAACAGCAAATTCTCCCGACTCTCCCACTCCAGTGCTTGTTTCCAGCGCCAGCTTTCCAGGAGCCTCCCTCGCTGCGGTTTTGTTTTATAGGGCTGGCAGACAAACAGGAATAAACACCAAAGCCGTGAAGGGACGATCCCAAAAATCCTCCCCCGGGTGGGACAGACATCCCAGGCTGGGAAGGACACATGGCCAGGGTTTGTAGCGCTGATTTTCATCATCCTCTTGTTCTGACCACTGAATCCTAGAATTTTTTAGGTTGGAAAAGACTTCCAGGATCATGGAGTCTGAGCTATGTCCAGTTTCTTGTCCACCTTGTCCACCTTGTCCCCAGCCCAGAGCCCTGAGTGCCACCTCCAGGCTTTCCTTGGACACCTCCAGGGATGGGGACTCCAAACCTCCCTGGGCAGCCCCTGCCAAGGCCTGAGCACCCTTTCCATGGGGAAATTCCTGCTGCTGTCCACCCTGAGCCTCCCCTGGCCCAGCCCGAGGCTCTGCCCTCTTGTCCTGGAGAGCACATGAATGCTGGTGAGCACAAACAGCCCCAAAACTCCCAGGAATTGTCTGGATTTGAAACATTCCAAGGTCAGGGCCACCAGGAGGTGCCTCCAGCCCCCAGCCCTGCTCCAAGAGCAGCAGAGGAGAGGAAAGAGCAGGAACAGAGGGAGTTTTTCTGCTGTTTCCTCCCAGCTCCCTGCCGGGCAGGGATTTGCTGATCCATGGTCAGGAACTGGACCTCGAGTCCCTCCTGTCCTGGGAAGCACTGGAGGATTTTCCCGCTGCCTTTCCCTGGGCACACAGAGCTTTCCTTCTCTTCCCTTTGAGCTTTCCTGGTGTTTCGTGGAGTTTTAAACTCCCCTAATGCAGGCTGGGTGTGTTCCCCCTAACCTGATTCCCAAATCCAGCAGATCTGACTGGCAGGAGCCCTCAGCTGAGCCAGAGGGGCTCAGGGCAGTTCCAGATGAGCCAGAGATACCCACATTACATCTTCCCAGAGCTTCCCTGTGCTCCGAACTCTGCCTGCTCCATCCTGACACCCAGCCCGGGCAGTCCCAGCGCTCTCTCAGAGGATTCATGGCAAACACGTTTGATCAACCTCCCGGCAGCGGCCCAGCAGACAAATTGCCCTGGGTAATTTGCAGTCAGACGGCTCCGTTTTCCAGCCTTGATAAGAGCGGTGACTTCACCCAGGCGGAGATCGGTGAATGCCCTGAAAAGGTCTGGCTCAGGTCCCCTGGCTGAGGGAACTCGGCGTTATCGTATCCTGGTGTTATCGTATCCCAGCATTATTGGCGTTATTGCATCCCGGCATTATCGCAATTATCACATCCCGGCGTTATCGCATCCCAGCGTTATTGGCATTATTGCATCCCGGCGTTATCACAATTATCGCATCCCAGGGTTATCACATCCCAGCAGGAGGGCCCGGGCAGAAATCCCACCGGGCATCTCCTGTGCCCTTGGCCGCGTGCCCCCAGCCCCATCGCACACTCTGTACCCAGCGCTGCCAAATCCCCACTCAGGTCTGTTCAGACTCAAACTCACGGGTTTGGGGGAATCAGAGGTCAGGGAAGTGAATCGAGGGAATTTAACACCAAACTCTGTGGTGAGCAGGACCCCAGGGTGTGCGATGGGAAATCCAGAACCCCCTTGAGGGCAGGACAGCAGTGGCTTTCACACGGAAACCTGGGATTCCTGCCAGCCTGCAGGGAAAACCTGGGAAACCTCACTGTTAGAGGGGAAGTTTTGGCTGCAGGGAGCCCCCGGTGCCTTGCAGGGCTCCAGTTCTGCTCCTTTGCTTCAGGAGCTGCTGTCCCAAGGGTCCGGCTCTGACCTGGCATGAAAATCCTGCAGCAGGGTCAGTGTCTGGGGGCTGCATTTGGCTGCTGGGCATCATTTCCCCCGGGGGATGTGCAGGAACAGAGCAGGAGGGAGAGGAGGAAGCGCCAGAGCCTCATCCCAGCACAGGCAGGAGCAGCAGCCCAGCCTTCCCCTGCTGCTCCCTTCAACACAGCTCCCAAGAATTAGAAAAAAAAAAGAAATAATAAAATCAAACCCGAGTGTTTCCCAGCCTAACAAGCTGCCACTTCGCAGCCAAGCAGCGCTCAGGTTTTCACCCCAGGCGAAACATGTGCACGGCTGTGATTCACCCCGCGCCGGCGGCTGCCAGAATCCTGCACAAACCATGGAATTGTTGCGGTTCCAACCTTGACTCCGCTCCCAGACGCTCCCCCGAGCTCCTCTGCCAGAGCTCCTCACCTCCCACCTCTCCCCCGCCATCGTCACCGGTGTTTTACACCCAAATTATCTCCGGGTGCCTTCAGACTCCCCGAGGAGCTGCTCCGAGCCAGGAGCTGCTGCTGCCCCAGCAGTGTGGGAGTTGCTGAGAACTGAACCCAAAGATTTCTCCTGTAAACTCCTCTCACCAGCTCAGGTCGGGCTCACGGTGCTGGAACCACAGCTCAGGAGGCTCCAGGCAGACAAACAACAGCCAGGATTTGATTCCTGTGCGGAGAAGCTGCCAAACCCCAAAAACGGTGCTGGAGGCACCACATTCCCAACGCCAGGAGGGGCTGAGCCCTCTGGAGCTGCCTGGGCTGAGGAGGCTCCACAATTGGAAACCTGGATGAGGATGGGCGTGGATGGGGCTGGAGAAGCTTCCAGCAGCTTCCAGCAGGGATGAGGTGCCCAGGAGGACACGCTCAGCACACGGGCACAGCCCAACCCTTCTGCAGAAGCCCCTGGCTGGATGTGGGCACCTCCCGCCCCTTTTTATCTCTCCAGGGTTCAAAATCCTCTTGTTCCCCCTGAAAACCCCCTACCCAAAATCTGACTCGTGCCCATTCCTGGATTTTCTGGATTTTCTGCTCCCAAGGCTGCATCAGAGCATCCCACCATCAATAACCATTTCCCAGCTCAAATGAATTTTTCCTTTTTCTCCATTTCTTCCCTAACCTAGAGAATTTCCCAGAGTTTTTTATGCAGCAAAACCCAAAACTCCATTTTTTTTTGCTTGGATTATTCATCCCAAGGGAAGCTGCGAAGGGCCCAGGTCAGACCCGCTGCCTCTGCATAGGGAATTGTGAGGATTTGGGGAGAGCCCCAGACAGAGCTGACAAATCTTGTTTGAACAGCAGGGACGTCTCTGCCTTGCAAAAAAAAAATAAAATAAAATAAAATCTGCTTTTCATTCCTCCCTCTGAGCGGGGGAAAACATTTGTCAGTGATTCATCACTTCCCTGAACAGCCCAGACTGAGGGAAGGGTGGATTTGGGATGTGGGGGAGCTCTCAGGGTTAAAGGGAATTGCTGGAAAGAAATCGGTGTCAAACAGAAAACTTCCCCAATAGTTGAGTTTAAAAAAAAAAATGGAAAAAGGAAGAAAAGGGAAATGAGTCAGCTTGAGTCAGCCCAGAAATGAAAGGTTTCACCTGTGGGGATGAGCTGCCTCTTTCTTGTTTCCTTTTATTCCGTGCGAGTTTGATTTAATCAACTGAAACTGTTCAAAACTGAAAATTCAGTGTTATTTTTAACCCCCTGAGATGACAGGACATTTCCTCCCTCCCCCAGTAAACCACTTTTTGGGTTTTTTCCTTTTTTTTTTTCTTTTCACAAACCCCAGGACACCCAACAGTTTTAACGGGCTGGAGTTTCACTCCCACTTCCTGACTGGGAATTTTTCACCTGATCCGACCCAGTTTCGCTTCAGCCTCCACTGAGCCCTCTGAGGTGCAGCTCCTGAGCCCCCTCTCCCTGAATTCCCTGTTTTTTACTGGAATCAGCCACCCTGAGGAACCTCCCCAGGCAGAGAATTCCTCGGAATTCCTCTATTCCACATCTGCTGTTCCAGAATCTTCTGGATTCTCTCCTGTCTGACCACCTCTGCAGCCAATATTTGCTGCCTCTCCATTCCACCTCATTTTCAAGGCACCTCCAGAACAAAAAAACTCCCGGAGCAGCGAAGAGAACCCCTGAAATTCCCAATTTATGGGTTGGAAAACACCAGGACATCACCTACAACCCACCCTGGAATCCCTCCAGGTTCTGAGTTCTTAAAAAGAAGAAGAAAAGATCAATCCGTGAATTCACCATCAAAAGAAGGATTTCCTAAACTAAAACAATAATCACCTCATCCCCACAAATTTCCAATTATTAAAATAATTAAAAACTATTTTTTAAGCTGTATCCTGTAGCCAGCAGGAAGAAATCCTCCTCCTGGTGGAAAGTTGGAAGGTTTCTCTTTCCGAGACATTCAGACATTCCCAGCTGGTGAAAAGCAATCCCGGCCACCTCAGAGCCAGGCAGGAAGGGAGCCAGGCCAGGTTGGAATCCGGGGGGTTTTCCATGGATCCCGGGAGTGATGCCCCAAAGGATTTGTGAGCTGCGGAGATAACTGAGGCCTTGGAGAGGCTGCCCAGAGCAGAGGCCAGACAGGATTGAGAGAATAAAATGGGGATTTATTGCAGGGCCTTCAACAGGGACACCTCGGGCAGGCAGAGCCTCTCCGGGAGAGGCCACAGCCAAGATGGACCCCGGGGCACCAGTTTGCTCCACTTGGATCAGTTTGGATCCATTCCCAGATCAGGGTTCATTCTCCAGTGACAATTGCAGGGGATGATGGAATTGAGCCCAAGTCTGTCCCCCCTTTGAGAGGCTCCGTTTCCATCTTTGGGGGCCTGGGCCAACGAGGTGTCCTTGAGTGCAGCCTGGAGAGGATTTGTTGTGTCTGAGCAGGATGGGAGACCAGGAGCTCCCAGCCCGTGGGGAGTGTGAGAGTCACACACTAAAGCAGGGCCGGGGCTGGGAAATATAAAACCTCAATCTTGAGACATCAATGAGAACAAACCCCGGGTGGGATTTGGGGGTTGCTGAGGAGCTACAGGTGAGGCTTTGCCCTGCCCCACTGCAGAAGATGAGGAATTCAGGGCATGGTTTTAACCACAGCATCAGCCACCAGCCAGCCCCTGATTCCTGCACCCTGCTCGGAGCCAGCAGCTCTGCGCTGTCTCTGAGATGACGACTGGGGATGTTAAGGCTTCAAAAAAAATCCTCCTACTCTCCTCCAGGCTCAGCTCACTTCTGGGTGTGAGCTGAGAAAAATCCACTCATTTATCCGAGCAGAGAAACATCGCCCTTCATGCCATGGTCATTCCTGTCCATTGTTTCCTACTCTCCTACATGGGCAGGGGTGAAAAGCAGCAGCAAGCAGGGAATTCTGGAATTGTTTAGGCTGGAAAAGCCCTCTAAAGTCACTGAGCCCAACTGTTCCCACAGCACTGCCAAGGCCACCACTGAGCCACGTCCCCAGGTGCCACCTCCAGGGAGGGGGACACCTCCCTGGGCAGCCCCTTCCAATGTTTTTTCACCATTTCCATGGGGAAATTCCTGCTGCTGTCCACCCTGAGCCTCCCCTGGCCCAGCCTGAGGCCGTTCCCTCTGCTCCTGTCCCTGTTCCCTGGGAGCAGAGCCCGACCCCCCCGGCTGCCCCCTCCTGTCAGGGAGTTGTGCAGAGCCAGAAGGGCCCCCTGAGCCTCCTTTGCTCCAGGCTGAGCCCCTTTCCCAGCTCCCTCAGGACTCTCCAGCCCCTCCCCAGCCCCGTTCCCATCCCTGAGGAGCAGCAATTCCCAGGGATGGGTCATTCCCGGCTGCCTCAGCCCCTTGGAGCGGGGACAGGGGGTGGGGACAGCCCCTGCACATCAGCCCGGCTCTGGCTGCGTTATCAGCCCGGTTATCTCGGCCGCTTCCAGCCCGATCCTGTTTCCAATCAGCGTCCCCGGCCCTGTGGGAATCCCAGTAAAAGCCAGGAAGGAATATAAAAATGAAACAAAAACACATTCAGGGAGATTAAATCTGGGGAAAAGGCTGTGAAAAGGAGCAGGGTCTGTGCTCTCCCATCGCGCTGGGTGCAGAGGGTCAGGGGGTCCGAGCCTGGGGAAGGGGCTCCCCACAGCCAGGGCTGGGTGCGGGAATTCCTCCCGTGCCCGGGGAGCTCTGGGGGTGCCCCTCGGTGCTCCCCAGACCCCAGAGCAGGTCCGTCCCCACCCCCTGAGCCACAGCCACGGCTGGGACAGAGCCCAGGGCAGTGAAAGAGTCACAAATCGGGAGCAAATGTTAATTAGGATTGTGAGCCGTTCCGTGGAAATCAGCTTGATTTCCACCTTGAAAGTGTGTGGGGAGCAGTCCCACATGTCCCACCTCCTCCAGGGAGGGAGGAAAGGATAAATAAATAAATAAAAAATCACCAGAGAGTGGCCAGAGCAGCAAGGGAGGTGATTGTTTCCCTGCCGTGAGACCCCATCTGTTACGGGGTCCCACTCTGGAGTCCCCAGCACAGGAAGAACCTGGAGCTGCTGGAGAAATTCCAGAGCAGGCCCCGGAGCTGCTCCAGGGCTGGAGCCCCTCTGGAGCCAGGCTGGGAGAGCTGGGGGGGCTCCCCTGGAGAGGAGAAGCTCCAGGGAGAGCTCAGAGCCCCTGCCAGGGCCTAAAGGGGCTCCAGGAGAGCTGGAGAGGGACTGGGGACAAGGGCTGGAGGGACAGGACCCAGGGAATGGCTTCCCAGTGCCAGAGGGCAGCGATGGATGGGATATTGGGCAGGAATTGTTCCCTGGGAGGGTGGGAGGCCCTGGCACAGGGTGCCCAGAGCAGCTGTGGCTGCCCCTGGATCCCTGGCAGTGCCCAAGGCCAGGCTGGACACTGGGGCTGGGAGCACCTGGGACAGTGGGAGGTGTCCCTGCCATGGCTGGGGTGGCACTGGATGGGATTTGAGGTCCCTTCCACCCCAAACCATTCCAGGATTCCACAAAATGCCTTCCTTGGATCAACACTGATCCAATCCCCACCAGGCTCCAGCAGGGCCATGTTCACAACCTGCTTCACACGCTGTTCCTGAAGGGGGAAAATAAACTCAGCAAATTAAAAATAACAACACACAAGCTGTTTTAATTAGGATCAGGAAGTCATTCCGGGGTGAGTTCGCGGCCATGCCCATTCCCCGGGCTGTTCACACCGCAGAGCTGCCCTGGGCTGCCCCCACACCTTCCTGCGGAGGAGATTTCAAGTTCTCCACACAGACAGGATCCTCTGGACTGAAAATCTCAGCACAAAACCCACGGAGCCCCTCGGAGCGGGCCCAGGGCTCTGGCCCTGCTGCTCTGCAGATCTGCTTTTGGTGGCACTCCGTGCCAAGGCTGAATGCTCCAGCTGCTGCCCTCATTAACAGCCCTAAACCTCGCTTTAATTAAACTTCCTGAGCCTCACAGCCATAGAGACGAGCACGGAAAAAAGGAAAAAATGAAGAAAGGAAAAAGGAAAAAAGGGAAAAAGGAAAAAAGGGGGAAAAAAGAAAGGAAAAAGGAAAAAAGGAAAAAAGGGGGAAAAGGGGAAAAAGAAAGGGAAAAAGGAAAAAAGGAAAAAGGGAAAAAAGGAATAAAGAAAAAAAGGGAAAAAAGGAAAAAAGGGGAAAAGGAAAAAGGGAAAAAAGGGAGAAAGGAAAAAAGGAAAAAAGGAAAAAGGGAAAATAGGAAAAAAGAAGAAAGGAAAAGAGGAAAAAAGGAATAAGGGGAAAAAAGAAAAAAGGAAAAAGGGGAAAAGGGAAAAGGGGAGAAGGCATCACCAAGGCTGCAGAGGGACCGCATCCCGAAGGAGCCCGGGAGGTGCCGGAGCAGCCTGGGCAGCACGTGCCTGCCAGATGCTCCCGTCCCGCAGGAGGGAAGGGGATGGAGGGGAGGGAGCTGCGGGGTCGGGGTCAGCAGCGATGCCTGCCCGGGTTCGGGGAGAAGGGGCCGTGCAGGGGGAGCGGCAGCCGGGAGGAAATACCAGCCTGGGTGAGCGCACGGCGGCCCGGGTGGATTCCCGGTCACGCCTGCACATGTCTGGCTCGGGAGAGGCAGGAAACTGCGCGGCTCGGGGGTCCCTGGGTGAGGGGAGGAGGCAGAGCAGCCCCCACAGCCCCGCACAGCCCGGGATGCTCCTTCCTGCATCCCCTCGGTGCCCTGGAGCGCTGCGAACGCCCGCTCGGGGCTCAGCCTCCGGCTCAGAGCTCCTTCGCTTTCTGCGAGGGTGAAACGCTGCCCTGGGAGCCGAAATTCCCGCATTTGATAAAGCCTGGAGCTGTCTCCATGCACTGGGAGCTGCAATTCCCACATTTGATAAAGCCTGGAGCTCTCTCCGTGCCCTGGGAGCTGCAATTCCCACATTTGATGAAGCCTGGAGCTCTCTCCATGCCCTGGGAGCCGAAATTCCCACATTTGATGAAGCCTGGAGCTCTCTCCATGCCCTGGGAGCCGAAATTCCCACATTTGATAAAGCCTGGAGCTGTCTCCATGCCCTGGGAGCTGCAATTCTCGCATTTGATAAAGCCTGGAGCTCTCTCCATGCCCTGGGAGCTGCAATTCCCACATTTGATGAAGCCTGGAGCTCTCTCCATGCCCTGGGAGCCGAAATTCCCACATTTGACAAAGTCTGGAGCTCCCTCCATGCCCTGGGAGCTGCAATTCCTACATTTTGTAAAGCCTGGAGCTCTCTCCATGCCCTGGCAGCTCCTGGCAGTGCCAGCCTTGCCCATTCCGATATCCAGGTGGCTCCTTGCACTGGGCAGGAGGGAGCTGCAGCCTCTGACGGGACCCCAGGCCCTTCTCCCCAAGGCTCAAGACCAAGTTTAACAAAACCAGAGCACGAATCTCAGCCCCCAGAGCCCAGCACAGGAACAGCTCTGGAATGGACCCTCCTGCCCCCACAGGCAACCAGGGGAGCCAGGCCTGGTCAGAATGGAGCTGCCCAATCTCCAGAAGTCTCTTCCAAGGTGAATTATGCACTGAAAATGTCTCTGAAACCCCTCCTACCCCTCCTGCCGCTGTCCAGACACCCTTGCAACATCCCAATGATGCCTGATGGTTT